>KN886236.1:69705-89716 GCA_000934455.1 Apostichopus parvimensis
GATGCAAGTTGGCCTTGGTGCCTTACCTCATGGCCTTGGTGCCCTTTAAAATTTTGCCCCATTCAAGGCCAAAGTGGCCTTGCCCTAAAAATTGTGAAATTTGAGGCCTGCAACCTGCAACTCCACTCTACAACTGTCCAAGAGCAATCTACGGTTTTCCCATCTGAAATGATTCTCTAAGTTGAAAAGATTCCAAATTTGAGTTAAAATGTTGAATTGGAAGCCATCCTGATGTGTAAGTTGTAATCCATAAGCCCTTTAATTGCTTCTCCCACATTTGTGGTCGTTTGGAGTCGTAAATATAACTGCCTGATTATGATTATAATTGCTACACACACTACACACTACTCAACAAAATGAAAAGTAGTTAAAAGATTCAATCATGGAAAAATAGTTGAGAAAACTTGAACAACAAGTAATGGAAAAGGTTCAAGAATCATAGTCATTCATCTCAAACCCCTTCTGCCAAACATTTAAATTTTAGCCAAAATGATTCCAACTAATAAGTCATGTTAAGTGTAGATTTTTACATTATCAAGCCTGTTACTGTCATTTTGCTCTCTAAGACTTTTTGTTTCATCGCCATCATTAGACACAAAGTATACTACTCTATGGGACACTGTTTTCCATGTTGTGAAAAACATACTCAAGTTCAATATGTGATCCTTGCAGGAAAACTATGACTATTGTAATTTGAAACAACCCAGGTTAATGAAGAACTGCTGGCATGTTTGTGATGGCAGATGGGCTAATGGAGAAATGGTCAAGGTCAAAGGGAGGGCAGTGGCGGAGCTAGGGGTATTGGTCAGGAGGGGCGAGAATGGTCTGTAGGGGCGCTTACGACACTATACCTAAGCGGAGCGCCACCATTGGTTGGCGCGTACAGTACAGAAAATTTTTGAGTAAAGATACTCCCTAGATCGCCGGAAATGACCATATCGGGGCCTGGCTAATTTGCAGATAAACGAAGAATAAATAGGTGTCATCGCCAAATTAAACCAACAAAATGTGGCAAATGTCAATAAGTATATGAAAGCGCAATAAAAAAGTCAATAATCGCGAATATAAGCAAAAAGTGGTAAAGAGCTGAAAAGGGCGCCAGCAGTCCATTTGAGTCCGTCAGGGTGGGCAATCGCCCCCCTGACTGTATGGACGCTCCGCCACTGAGGGAGGGGGAAGTCAGGTTGTTAGGGATGGCCAAGGGAATAATGTTAAAGTAAGGGAACCATATTTTTGTTAGGGTTGGCCAATGTAGCAAGGTTAATTACAATCAGGGGACCTTAGTGTTTCCAGCAATGCAAGGGACATATTGTGGTACATGACCCCCCCCTCCCCCCTCATCCCATCCTAATCACCACCCCTACCTATCTATTGTGTATAACTCGGTCGGTACCTTCTCTGTACGGTTAAAGGCATTGAAGACTCGCCCCAAACCGCGTGCGGCCATCTGAAAAAGTTAACTTTCTGTTGCTTGCAAGTAACGTTTTGTTAGTGTCGCTTCAAAATGCAGACAGTAATGAAACGTGATACCTTGTTATCTTTAGCTGGACCTGAAATGTCCATCGCTGTATCGTTTATACACTGTGCTGTGGATATTGACCGCAGCTATATGTACTGACTGTACACTAGTGTCTAATTACCAACGGTAGCAAGCTGTGTGTGTATTTTCTGGGATCGATGGTGGTGTCTAACACTTCTGTTACACCTAATTTGAAACTAGGTCAGATTACCGGCATAAGACGTTTCTTTTTGCGCGAGTCTTCACACCCTTTAAAGGGAGGAGTAGCATTGGGGGATCTCTGAGTGTTTTGGTGGTTATATGTTTCAGGGACATGCCATTAATACTCCACATATACAGAAACAAGTATTTTGTTTGAGATAAAATCCAATGTCAAAGTAACAATGGTAACTGAAAGTATCATTATTCACAACCTAGTGAAATAAAACTATTCAATGATCTGGGACACTCTTAATCCCGGGATGGTTCATGAAATCCATTGATTTCCAGGTACTGTACGTAAAAATCAAGAACATGGGTTACCGTGGTTCATGAGGGCCAACAGGTTGCAGGGTTCAAAGAAGGACATGATGTTGTACTGCTTTGGGAATATTGGATCCATTTAATAATGAATTTTTGGTACCTTCGCCAAGATAAAATCCCATCCCAGCTCTCAAGTTGACAAAAAGTTATTCAGTTTACCTTGTCAATTTTAAGCAAAGTAATTTTCTTGTCGCAACCAACCCCTGCACATAAATGAAGATTTAACTTTGCTCGCATTGAATCCCCCCCTCCCAACACCCCAAAGATAGGCAGGCCTAACAACACTAAAAATCTTTATAATGTAAACAGGAAAGCTGTGTGAGCTTACCAGGTGGAAACTCTCACCAAAAGCAAAGTCAGTCCTGAAATCTATCTGAATCCCCCTTCCAATATTGGCTCATAAAACAGCAGCACCCTCCTCCTCCTACCCCGCCGTCGTGAGGCCTATAGTATTAAGCTTGCTTCATATACTCGCCAAGATGCTATGGTCATTGATGTAATGGAAGACTGTCAGCAGACAGGTACATCTTCCTTCTAATGGTTATTGTATTTGCACTATATGAATTCCAATAATGTGAACCTGCACTGACAAGGAGATGAGTATGAAACACCTAATATTCCATTCCCTTAGTCCATGCTTATATTTTCAAAAATAAGATGGCCCTAAAAATAACTCACAAATGAAAGAGTTTGGTTAGGTTAAGTGAAGAAAGCTTGTGTAATAAAGAATAACTCTTTAATAGATAGAAACTGATGGATGTGCTGGTCAATTTGAGATGTCTCAATTTAAAAAAAGTGAGGTCTCAATTTTGTTATTTTGTAATGTTAATCATATATTTACTGTATAAAATTAAATCTTGCAAAATAGGTGGCTTGTGGCTATAGGCCTATTGCCTAAGCAGTACAAATAACACATTGTACTGAGCTTGGTCTCCATGTACATATATTTATCTTCGTGGAGTCATGCTACAAGTTTCACCGTTTACCTCTTCTTACCTTTTTCAAACAATAGGATCATCAAGATGGGCACAATGTAACAATCAGTGTTGCCTAGTTAACAACTGAAGTTGTTTAGTCTTGTGTTGGTACACTTTGGTACCTACTCAAAGCTGTTTATAGTAATAGTCAAAGGTTCATACTTTGCTGTTGTTGAAATGCACCTAGGGACTATATGGCCTACATTTTTCATTAGATAATATCTATAATAGCCGCTATTAGATATCACAAGGTGGCACAATCCAAATGATAGAAGTCTATTTTTAATGGTCTGAGACCAAGATATTACAAAATGACTGTAGCTTTGGTAGGTCACACAACAAATAAACACTTGTTTGTGCAATCTGGAGATCGTTCAACATGGATGGAAATTAGCAATTTACCAGTTCTATATAATATTTTGCAGATTGCAAAGCTACATATTTGGCAGTTTTAAAACTGGTGAAGTGGATTCAAGTCTTGATCTGGTGTCAGAAACCTTGTTTAAAGATATGCTGTATTGGCCCCAAATATGCTAGATATTCAAATATGGTCACTATGGTCCAAATTCTTCAACTGTTTTTATTACAACCTTTCAGGCAATTTGCCTCACTTAGACATTCAGTCATCTTGTGTGTTTCTTAAAAAATGTCTGAGAACAATTTGGAGAGTAAAAACCCCCAAGAAAGTACTTTTTGAAAACTTCTAGCAATTATAGCGTGCTATAATTTGGGGCATATACTGACTACCTTTAAAAACAAAAAAGGAAGAGAACCAAGATAAAACTGTATCAAATACTTCGTCAAACCATTATCACATAAATCATTTTCTATTCCTGTAACTAGGTCAGTCTGATCCTCCCTATGTTGCTGTGGTAAGGAGTCCCGTGGCAACCACAACCAATCCAAGTACCATTGAAGTATACACAGGTGCTTGCCAAACAGCCAGTGTAACATTTGATAAAGCAGTGCTACTTCCAGGTAGGACAGCATCTCCAGGTCATATGTTTACACTCAATAGTCCTAGAGTACCAGAGAATGCAACAATGGACATCAACAGTGAACCTGCTACTCTTACCCTACCTACTACCATGGAGACATCTGCAAGGACTGGTATCTACACCATCACTGTAACAGAGGATGAAAGCTCAGTGGAATGGAGGGTCTTAGTGACAAATGAAAATGGTATGTGTGGGTATATGTGAAGTGAAACAAATTAGTAGGAGGGACGGGACCATACAATAGGACAAGATATTGCACCCATACCTTGCTATATAGACACAGTGTGGATAAACTGTTTGAAAAAGTCTATACTTAGACAAATCACCCATCTTTACATTAACCATCATGCAAGGGAAAGCTACTATCTTCATGTAGAGAAGGACATACTCTATACACAAATATCACTCACAGTATAGCCTTGTAGATATGTCATGGAAGTTATTGACTATGCATTACATCACTGAGGAAAGCTAATTAAATACCGCTGTGAAGGCTTAAAGAATCCTCCAATCTATTGTTCTCCAAACGTGTCATCAGATTTGACGATGTAATGAAATATATGATTGTTCTACAAGATATGTCCATATATAGGTATGCATTAGTTATTATACACCATACATATGTTATCCTTGTTTGCTAAAACTGCAACATAACTCCATTGATGCCTGTCAGTTCAGTAAGCTACTGTCCATTGGTGCTCAAATTGGGGATATTGTCTGCCTGGTGAGGGGTGGGAGGCGGGAGGGAAGGGAAGAGTTCTTCGTTGCCATGAATTTCATGTTCAATGATGAAAATATAAATATCAATGTAAGAACAGGAAGATTAGATTGATAACTAGAAATTGCTTCATTAAAGGACAACTGCACAGGAAGAGGGTATGGCATTCCTCACATGCAAGTTGTACATAAACATATCACTCATTGATTCTATGCCAATCCTTGGATCAGTCCAGTTTACATAAATCCATAGAAATAAGTTGATACTCAACTTAAATTTAGCTCTTTTATAGTAACTTTAATAAATGTTTTGCTATAATTTTTATGACAAACATTAAAGTTTCCTACATGAGATCTTGTAATGGTTTACCGTAGATTCTTTAGTTATTTTGACCATAATGGCAAAACTGCTTTCCAGTTCCAATGACCTTTGACTTATTATATTTCACACTATGACATCATCACACATTGAGGCTCAACCATTTGCATGCATACATCCGCAAGTATGAATTCTGTCAACCTTGCAGTTGAGGAGAAGTTCACAATGCCTCTTTTCTTTCTACAAAGTTGGTCAAGTTTGTCCTTTGACCTCTTTTGTGACCATTGACAGTTTACATTGATTAATATATCAACTTTGAGTCTTATTTTGTACATGGGTTTGAGGGTTTTAATCTATATTGATATTGGTAGGGACCACACACATAACTTTATGGTTTCAGTTTAAATTTTATGTGGATTGTTTTTGTTTCTGTGTGCCTCATGCCTGGTTTGAAACACTGTATATCACAGAAATGGCTCCTTGGAAGGGTATCAAACAATATATGAATGCCCTATATTGAATTAAAAATTGCTTGCTCTTTATGATGTGAGTTCAATGGTCATGTGAGGTCAGCAAAGGTCAAGTCTGAAAACCTTGCAAACATGGTATCTCTAGAATGGAAATGTGCTTGCAACTCATGTAAATATCGCATATCACAAGATCACTATGAAACTGTGTTAGCATATCTGAAGAAGGAATTTATCCTTTTTATATCAGATTCTTAAAAACTTGTTATGTTATCGCAACCTGAATGCATTTTGTGCATTTCTGTTTGGTAGTTTAAATGTTGACTTTTGAGTGTGTGAGGTCTAACAACCCATTCAGGGCATACACCTACCATCTGTTAAACTCCATTGATCTTAATCTTTAGGATGAGTTTGTGAAACTTTTCCTTGATGCACATACACAGACAAGTACCCACACAAGTTCATTCATACCTGTTTCAATTTTTGTTTCCTGATTATAAGCAAGTACTTAAACTAAAATAATCAAAAATTGAAGCAACACATTTTTGAGATTGGAGAAAGATTTACCAATGTACATGGCAATGATTGCAGCAAAATAATATTAAACTAACATGTGTAACTACAACAGACTGTGTGCTGGTACCACTACCTTACTGTCTAAATTTCTTCTCAGCAACTATTAAAGCTTTGGAGTATTCCACTGGTGCATCAATGGGCGATAACGTGACTGTCATGATTGAGTCAAGCATAGATACGGCAAAGCTTCGTTGGAAGAGAGATGGTGTTCGGAATCCAGACGGGTCAACAGGCAGCTCCTGTATGGGAAAGACATCTTGTGGTGATGCTAGTGCTTTGGAATCTGTTGTCTTTGAGAGCTTTGAAAATGGTGAATACCCTAAACAAGTCCATGCCATCATGAATGTGATTGTCAGAGGTGGGTATTTCTTTTGACTTTCATGCTTGTGTGTACTATTCAATGTAGTATTCCTCATTACAATACTTAAAACACTGCATGGATATTTAACAAAATATCATCTTGTTATTTAAGGGGACACAATCCTAAGCATATTCAATGGCTTAAATGACAGGAATCATTGTGATAACATTGTGTAAAACGCTTAGAAAAATCATGTTAGCGCTTTCGTTAATCGCTGATGTCATAGTGCCACTAAAATCTAAAACATATTACTCTCTCTTTGTTTTCGTTTTTTATAATTTCTTGCTGAACTGAGGTGAAAGGAGTCTATGGGATGGTGATGGTATGTGTGTGTGTATTGTAATGTGGAGTATATCGCCTGCTGCTTGGTAAAGATGGTACCATTGTTGCCCCTGGGGAAAATTATTTGGAAGGCTATTTCGGAAGCCTAAATCCAAGAAGGTCTACTCAAATATACGATTCAAACATTCTGTTGATTAAAAGATGATTTATTCTCTCTGTGATAAAATTAAAAGTTCAATTAAATGCTGTAAAATTACTTGATGATACTGATCGGAAACAAACAAATAGATATAGTATATGGCTGTAATATTGATTGTGAGCACTGGTTGGTTCCTATATAAGAACTAATTTGCCTGTATGCTTGGAGTCACATGTGATGTGGAATCTGATGCATGATTGATTCAATATCACCTACATCAAAACATATTTACTATTCATCAAATCTGCCACTGAATGAACCAATCATGGTTAAGAAAGAAAACAACTCATACGTTTTTGGTTATGATTTTCGATGTCTAAAACTACTGGCTAGAAAGTGGACCAACAAGTTATATTTCTTTATTTGGACACCCGTAAGAGGAGGATCTTGAAGTCAAAAGTGCAAATGGTTATTGAAAGACCTTGTTTGATAGGATCTAAAAGGAGGTATAATATCACTCAAGACAGTCAGTATGCACTTGTTTGGTATTCTGACAAAGGAATTCCAAGTCCTCAGACATCAATTGAAAAAAATCACCTTGTCCTCAGAAGACTTCTATCATTAAGGGGCATTGCTAAGGTTAGGATATGAGGATTTGGACTGCAATGGAAAAAAATCAAAGGGGTCCTCCAGGCATGAGTGTATGTGTATGTGTGTGTTCATCTGTTACACTTGCTTGGGTCTGTAATAACTCAACAACTGAGTGATGGACATTTGTCATACTTGCTGTGTAGATGTATTATAGTGAGAATGTGTGCCCTATTGGTTTTGGTGCTCATGGTATGAATATTAAAGAGGTTATGGGGTCAAATGTAAAAATATTTACATTGCAATAACTCTACAACCTTAAGTCGGATTGTAACCAAACTTGCAGGGAACCATAGTGTCCATTGGCTTTTTGTTTGTATCGTTCTTTATTAAACATGTTTAATAAAGAACAATACAAACAAAAACAATCTTGAGGAAGAAGTTTGGATGCATGTCTTAGATATTTGTTGAAAATACTTCACTACAGTCATCATGTCAAGATGGTGATACATGTCTGAGTACTTAGCTCTTCTAAGCATGCAATTCGAACTTATATGATCTTTAATGTAAGGATAATTGTAGGCACAAAAAGAATGTTGTTGTTTTAGACCATTATAATACACAGCTGCAAACAGATTGATGTCAGTAATACTCAGGTCTTAGATATATTAGTTCTTAGGTCTTAAATTTGCTTTCACCCTATCCTCACTTTAATTGTTAACACATACTCAAGACATTGGAATATATGGTGCAGAAAATCCAGGAAGCAATGTATAGGCTACCACTGTAGTGCATAGTAAGGAAGAAGGGATCAGCTGTATTCTTGCTTATAGCAGTTAAAAATGTGTTTATTGAATATTGAAAGGCTACTATAATATTACAGAGATGAAAATATTATGAAAATATTCTTGTGAAATACAAATTTAATTACATTAACTCAGAATTAAAAGCTATAACATAAAGATGGGTTGCATTCTGTGTGTGCATAAAGATAGAAATTTTGAACAGGCCATTGCTGCCATGAATCATAATAGATATCATATAATTACTATAGTGAATTCAAAGAAGGATAATAGGCAGCCATGTGTGACATAAACAGTATTTTTGTTAAGACAAAGCCATGCATGGTTGTCTAGCGTGGTTCTCACTGCTAAAAGTTTGCAAGACAATTTGATCTAAAAGCTTCTGTTGGATACAAGCCAGTTATCTTCATCAATCCTATTCATGCAGTAGACAGGAGTTGCTGACCTTTTTTTTTATATATAGAACTGATCAATATGGGACTACCAACTACTGTGTAACCACCACAAGAGTACATTGTGTGAAGTATTTCATGTAAGAATGTAGTGTGGGATGAGATACTGATATAACTAAAATGTGTAAATAGGCAAATAGTTTAGACTGACCGTTGAGTTTACTGACATCTTCATGACTGACACAATTCTTTAAATGTACATATCTCGTCTAATTTTGGTTGGTATAGAACATCTGCATTGCTCCAAGGATAGCATGATTTAGGTTTTAGGTTTTATCAGTAGTCTTTGTATTATATGGACGGGTAGTATATTTATGAACGATCTTTAGAACCTTTGTATTACATCATGTACAAAATGTCTTAAGTTTGGATAAATTTGGTAGCTAGAACCATTGTATTACATCAAGGATAGCATGATATATGTTTAAATACAGTGGATGCAATAACACTTTTCTATACATCGTGAATAACATGCTAAGGTCTGGAGAAACTTTGTAATAAATCAAGGATACCATGTTGTATGTTAAAGATTTGGTCTGAAAAACCTTTGTATTTCCAATACTTCACAAAGAACAAAATGTATGAAAACGAGAAAGTACAAAATGTATGCACTAAATTAATCTCTGCAAATTGATTCATCAATGCTACTGATATATTTTTCACTCCTTTACATTTAAGAATGTCCAGAGAACATGTGGAGTCCACCTGACTGTACTAATACATGTGAACCTTGTATCAACGGAGGAGTTTGCTCAGATTTAACTGGTCTGTGTCTTTGTCCTCCTGGATTCAGTGGAAACAATTGTGAAAATAGTAAGTTTTTTAGTAAAATTGTCTTAACAAAAATGCATGATTATCCTGTTAAGTACCTTCACCCTCAAGCAGTACTTAGCAAAGAATTGCTGAATCAACACTGCTTAATATTGTATCTTCATTTACACCTCTTGAGAAATGTTAGGGATGATACCATAATCAATCAATCAATAAACATGTTACTAGATGCTCTCAATGTTTGTTATGGTTTACTAAGATTCATTTTACTAATTCAAGTTTGATCATCAGCTGGAGGCAGGAAATAATATCAACATTAAGAGACATTCACTTGTATTTTAAGTATTAATTTTAAATTAACCTTAATCTTATCAGCTGTTCATGGTAACATGTCTCTGGCCAGATTGTGTCACCGATCTGGTATTTGTTGTAAGAAATCTTGTCAACATTTATCTAACTTTACTGCTTATTAGTGAAGCAAACCGCAGATAGCAGATAGTGAGAGATATTACAGATGTAAGTACCTTCGCCTCTGTCAGACAAGGTTTACAGGAGTTTTCCTTTGGGGAGAAAATGACGGCCATTCCGGAGGTCAACAGACAAAACACAATAAACAATCTCTTTGGTCAAATTTGGACATATGAAAATATATTGCAAGGAATCGTGATGCCAGATGGAATAAATGGCTAACATGAAATTCTTCAAACCTTCTTACGCACCAGGGGCAACAGTCTCAGCCAATACAGTAATATTACAGATAATCACACTTACACAAAAATAATGTGTAATACACAGAAGAAAGTACAATAACCAAACAAGCAATACTACTATTCGTGACAGCTCTGAATACAAACCAAACTGTATAATGAACACAGTACATATCTTTTACACTAAGTTAATAATAATTGACAGTACAACTCGTGGTGACACAGCACAACTAAAACAATAAAACACTGCATTATACTCAACTGGTGAAAAATTCTTATCTTACTCATTTAATTGGTGAGGTATTCTGCTCATTGGCTTCCATAATAGCTTGGGAGTAAAAAGTCAAAGACCTCAATGCTCTCGCACATCTTGTCTTGCTAACTTGGGTTGGCTTTCCACAACAGTAATCAAAGGCCTTCTGGTTAGCCAAGTTTAAATTTTCCAGAAACAAAAACAAAAAAAGAAGGTGTTTACAAGCACAGACCCTGGAGCCTCCAGCAGCAAGAACATGCCGTAATGAACAGTTGAGGAGAACCAACCATGCCATGATAACTTTTCAAATAAAGAGCTTAAATTACATGTCTGAACATTTGAACCTGTCAAAGTTGAACACACACTATCCGGGTGCACAGAACAAATGCCCACAAAATTTTCACTTAACTACAGCAGCTGTTCATGGTAAAATGTCTCTAGTCAGTTTTTTTGACTTATCTGGTAATCCTTGACAGAAATCTTGTCAAGCTTTTCTTCTATAGATGTCCCTTTATCTTAATACTCTAATTATTGTGAGTTGTTCATTGCCACAAAGTCTGTGATCAGAGTGGTCTGCCTCTGTCCTGTTAGCTAACTTATCCACATGCCTCAAGCCTTTGTCATGTTTGATCATCAACAGTCTGAATATGCCGTTTGGTTGGATTTTGTCACTGAATGGCTGTGTCACTGTCAGCTGACATACTGTTGCCAAGGATACCTTGATCACTATTTATCCCTTTGTCATGTTTTCATCAACAGTACATGGCAGGAATGTCTTTGGTCAGAATGCTGAGTATAAATGTGATGATTCTGGTGGTGACCATGCTGATGGATGTCAGGGTGCAATCATCTGTTATCCTGATCCTCTTGGCTGTTTCTGTCCTGCTGGCTATAAAGGACTAAACTGTACAGAAGGTATCAATAATACTTTGTTTATAAGAAAGTATGACAAACAGGTTGTTGAGTCTATTAGAATAGTCACCAGAACAATTCGTAAAGTAAGAGAAAGGCTGTAGAAACAGACTCTATAACAATGAGGTCTTCCTTTCTTTGTATCATGTTTATATTATTTTCCTGATGTATGTTTCAATTTGGAAACATTAATGTTAATCATATTAGTAAAACATATAAGAGCTGACAAAATCTGTTGTTTACAACACTTTTGAAATCTGTACATTAAGTTTGGTCATCTGGTAAGCTATATGTGTTAATATGAACATACTTAATTTACTAAATTTATACATTGTAGGTTTTTTCTCTGATTTGGTTTCTTTGTTGTTGAAAATGGTAATAAATAAACTGAAATTGGGTCCTGCCAGTGAAGTTGATCTTTTTCTTTTGTATTTAAAGAAGCTGACCAAAAAGGAGATATTACATTCATATTGTTAAGTGATAGATAACATTGCATTTCTATGATCCTTTTTTATCTGAATTTTTAACGAGTCTTAAAACGGCAAGGAGCTATACCCGTTTATCTTACAATGCTGACGATAGTTTCAATGGTGTTAGTGGTGTCATTATTCAATAAGCTCCATTTGTGTTTTCTGTTTTTGGAAGATATAGACAGCTTTCTGATATTTCAAATTAGGGAGATAATTTTGTAAATTTTGTAGGAATTTCGTTGAGTATCATTGATAGTATACATTTTATCACTTTGCACATTACAGGTCTCTCAGAATGATTATTTTAGCAGTGAGGATCATATCTGGAATGTGTGCTCTTTAGTTTTCTGATATCACAACCACGTTTTAGTACTTCAAAAACAGATTATGTTTTACCTTTTTCAATTCATTCCAGAGTGTGAGAGAGGGAAGTTTGGTGCTGATTGTAAACAGGAGTGTCATTGTGCAGATAACTCTCTCTGTGCTTTAGACACAGGTGTGTGTGAAAATAACCAATGTGAGGATGGCTGGAGAGGAACAAACTGTCAATGTATGTATTTTCATTATGTCATTCGTGCTATATGTTGGTAACTGTGATTGCCTAGTGAGATTATAATGAGCACAGATAATGGCTTGAATGCACACAGCTCTGACTTTACTTCAAGTCTAAGCTATAGTGCATTGAAAGGGCTGGTAACAAACATGAAGAAATGAAGTTCACACACAACAAACAATTGCACACCATGCAGTAAAGTATAGTATACATGTATTATTACAGACAACTTGTGACCAGTTAGAAGTTCCAAGACTGACAAAAAATTTTAGAAGCAACTCATCATAACTTAAGTTCTGCTACTTACACAATAACTGCATCTATCATTTAAACCTTGACAAAGCTGCTGCTTATGTGGCTACAGAGGTATTTTGGCTAATTCTTTAGTACTACTGTAGTGCTACAGCCATATATCCTAACTCCCTGCATGGTACTGCAGAAAAAAATAAATATGACACATGACCAACAAACATTTTACTTTTGTCATGGATAAATGAATATCACATTTTTATGTTACCACTTAACTCCCACACTAGAAGCACACTCAAGATGAATGAAAATTTAGTCTTTAATAGTGTTTGCACACTGTGACTTTGCCGAGTTTGCCGAGTTTGACAATTGTTACCTATAACCTTTAAATTATTTATTTACTTTTAGGGGCTGGGGAGGGGGTGCGGGAGCAGGGTTTTCTTTGCTAACACAGGTTTGTTCAACCACAATTTATATCTGCATTAGCAGGATCCTTTCCTTTGAAGGATTTTATTTTCTGTAAAATGTGTAAAGACTACAGTGCATACAAACAGGGGCCTTGTGACCATTACCAGTTTCTGCAGGAGTGATATTTAATCCCTCCTTGTAACAATTAATTCAATTGCATGATAAAGAGTCAATAAACCCCACGTATAAATCATTCACTGTTCCTGTTCCAGGTCAGTCTGATCCTTCCTATGTTGCTGTGGTAAGAAGTCCCGTGGCAACCACAACCAATCCAACTACCATTGAAGTATACGCAGGTGGTTGCCAAAGAGCCAGTGTAATATTTGATAAAGCAGTGCTTCTTCCAGGTGGGGCAGCAACTCCAGGTTATATGTTTACACTCAATAGTCCTAGAGTACCAGATGAAGCAATGATAAACACCAACAGTGTACCTGCTACTCTGACCCTACCTACTACCATGGAGACAGCTGCAAGGACTGGTATCTACACCATCACTGTAACCGAAGATAAAAGCCCATCTGTTGCATGGAGGGTCTTAGTGACAAATGAAAATGGTATGTGAGGGTATATGTGAAGTGAAACAATCTGTGATATTAATCAAAAGGAGAGTTTTGTAACTTATAATATCAAATTGATTTTCCACAAGCTCACTAGTTCACGGTTGGCCCCTTTGTGCTGTTAACCTTATAACAATGGTAGGCTGCTGCTAGAGTAAAAAAACTAAGCTAAACTTTTCAGCATACATTGTAACTTTACATTCCAGTATCTCATCCCCTGCAGTAAAATGTTGAGTTGTGATTAAGTAAATAATGGTATAAGTGTTTTTCCAGAACCTTTATCTTGATTTTGAGTCTCTACATTTAATTATCTCAGTGGTTCCAAAGATAATAATTTACGTTCGTCACATTTACAAATTGTATTGCAGCCTGAACAGGAGGCCATAATGCTTAGTTTTAAACTCATACTTTTGCGTTGTGCCCTTATTTTGGTGGAATAGGAGTATTCAAAATGGCCATGCCCATGGGTCGGTAGATGTAGTCGTATTAACTCATGTTCATGATGTCCATGCATACTTGATACTGAAATGTTACAGTATGTACTGAAAAGTTTTGTAACTAAATGTTCAATACTTTCTTTGGCTTTCAAAACGATTTATTTGACCACATGTATTTAAAGGAGTATTCAAGATATTTAATTAACTTCTTAAGGAGCATTCTCGTAATTCTCATTTCAATGTAACCGCCCCTAAGTCGCCCTTTCATTTACCAAAGTGTCTTGCTTATTTGTTTTCCATGCTGTTCCTACTTCCATAATGTTAAGATATTCTTTTTATGAACAATTGGCCTACAGATAATTGTCAATCAGGAGCACCCAATTGGGACGATTGTATAACGCTAGTTACCAATAAAAACAGTGCGTTCGTACTATATTAGTTTATTAGCATAACCAACAGGCCAACTCACCTCAGAATAAAATAATCGCAAAGTGAAAGGTATGAACAACAAGTATCTTTGTGAGAGATTCTCATGCATTAGTGATATATATATTTATTTATTTCCGTTTTCTGTGTGTAAACCATGTCTCCCTGTAGAGAGTGACTTAAATTTCGCCTAATTTTTCCACATAAAGGTTTGCGACATTGGTTTACTTTGGTCTACTTACATAGAGATCTGAATTACCACTTTCGTCCTGTCACGCTACCAATGTAATAATTTGGCAATGAATTAAAACATATGAACACCGTTGAATTGAAAAGCTTAAATAGCAAAACTGTATTTTAGGAGACAAAGTACCGAAACACTTCTTTTTTTTTGCGTGCATTGTGCATACTATAACTACACTGACACAATGATAACATTTTGGGCGTCAATTTAGTAAATTTGTGATAAAATACATTTGGTGCGCTATGCGTGCACTAGCTGCATTGATGCTTTGATAATTATTTACTCCTTCCACATGTATGTTAGCTAGATAACATTAACATGTTCTGCGCACTATAGCTGCATTTGTTTCCGGGTAGACTTTTCTTTGACTAGTTTTTATTCCTTGCCAGAGGCAAGAGGAATATATGCAGTCACGCATGTGCGTGTGTCTGTCTGTGTGTCTGTGACTCCGGCTTGTAATCACGATAACTGAACGATGCAAGATCTGATCGGTCTCATGCTTGGTGGGTAGGTTACCCATAGTGAGTAGATCGTTTTTGGTGCAATGCAATGTCATTAATATTCATAAGTGGACGGACTCCGTATCTCGGCAACCGAATGGCCGATGTTGTTCAAACTTGTTTGGTGGCATTGGTAGGAGGTGGGGTACATGCATAGGTTAATACCTTATCGCATCTCATTAATATTCATGAGGGGCGGGGCCAAATGTAATTTCGTCGAAAATTGCTCGTAATCACTCTAAGTCAATGACGCAACGTTTGATCATTCCCATACTTGGGTGGTGGATTACCCATAGTAAATAGATGGTCCCTATTGTTTGTGGTGCCAATTTTATTAATATTGATGAGTGGGCGGGGCTTTGAACAATTTCATTAAATGCTTCCGTGGGGACACAACAATATGAAAACCTTGAAATCTGTTGCAGTTCTAGGTTAACCCCAACTTTGACCGGACTAATAGTTTAAACCCTGCCTACATCGGCTGTCAATCAATCGTCAACATTTCTGAGGAGGGGGATTGTCGGAGGGGGGGGGGAGTTGTCATTGTTGGGAAATTGTCATAAATGGGAATAGTGCTGAGTGGAATTCTCCGAGGAGGTGTTGACCGGGAACCTTCCTCATATACAGGGTGTACATAAACATATCACTCATGGATTCTATGCCAATCCTTATATTTTCACACTATGACATCATCGCATATTGAGGCTCAACCATTTGCATGAATAGCATAAATTCTGTCAACCTTGCAGTTGAGGAGAAGTTCACAATGCCCTTTTCTTTCTAAAAAGTTGGTCAATTTGTCCTTTGACCTCCTTTGTGACCATTGACAGTTTACATCGATTAATATGATATAAACTTTGAGTCTTATTCAGCACATGGGTTTGAGGGTTTTAGTCGCTATTGATATTGGTAGGACCACACACATAGTTATGGTTTCAATCTAAATTTGATGTGGATTGTTTTTGTTTCTTTGTGCCTCATGCCTCGTTTGAAACACTGTGTATCACAGAAATGGATCCTTGGAAGGGTATCAAACAATACATGCATGCCCTATATTGAATTAACAATAGCTTGCTGTTTATTATGAGTATTATTATTAAAGGTCAAGTCTGAAAACCTTGCAAACATAGTATCTCTAGAATGGAAATGTACTTGCAACTCATGTAAATATCACATATCACAAGATCACTTTTAAAGTAAGCTGTGATGTATCTCGCATGGATATATGAACACTGGTGTTTTCTGTTATTATGTCAAAGGTCATCAGAAATCAAAGTGTTCAAACACAATATCTCAAGAAAGAAACTTGTATGTATCCATTTAGTATCAAAGCCTTTACAGTTGTTTGTTTCATGTGTTGCATGCTGTTCAGTTTTCTCAAGAATGAAACAGAAAAATCTGTGAAACTGTAAGCTGCATATCTGAAGAAGCGAAATAACCTTTTCATATCAGATTCTTAAAAACTTATTATGTTATCGCAACCTGAATGCATTTTGTGCAATTCTGTTTGGTAGTTTTAATGTTGACTTTTGAGTGTGTGAGGTCTAACAACCCATTCAGGGCATACACCTACCAACTGTTAAACTCCATTTATCTTAATCTTTAGGATGAGTTTGTGAAACTTTTTCTTGATGCACACACACAGACAAGTACCCACACAAGTTCATCTGCATACCTGTTTCAATTTTTGTTGCCTGATTATTAAGCAAGTACATAAACTAAAAAGATCAAAAATTGAAGCAACACATTTTTGAGATTGAAGAAAGATTTACCTATGTACATGGCAATGATTGCAGCAAACTAATATTTAAAAAAATGTGTAACTACAACAGACTGTGTGCTGGTATCGCTACCTTACTGTCTAAATTTCTTCTCAGCAACTATTAAAGCTTTGGAATATTCCACTGGTGTATCAATGGGTGATAACGTGACTGTCATGGTTGAGTCAAGCATAGCTACGGCAAGGCTTCGTTGGAGGAGAGATGGTGTGTGGAATCCAGACGGGTTAACAGGCAGCTCCTGTATGGGAAAGACATCTTGTGGTGATGCTAGTGCTTTGAAATCTGTTGTCTTTGAGAGCCATGAAAATGGTGAATACAAAAAACAAGTCCATGCCATCATGAATGTGATTGTCAGAGGTGGGTATTTCTTTTGACTTTCTGCTTGTGTGTACTATTCAATGTAGTATTCCTCATTACAATACTTAAAACACTGCACGGATATTTAATAAAATATAATCTAGTTATTAAAGGGGACACAATCCTAAGCATCTTCAATGGCTTAAATGACAGGAATCATTGTGATACACGTTGTGTAAAAAGCTAAGAAAAATTATGTTAATAGCGCTTTCGTTAATCTCTGATGTCCTAGTGCCACTGAAATGTAAAACATATTACTCTCTCTATGTTTTTTATAATTCCTTGCTGAACTGAGAAGAAAGGAGTCTATGGGATGGTGATGGTATGTGTGTGTGTGTATTGTAATGTGGAGAATATCGCCTGCTGCTTGGTAGAGATGGTACTATTGTTGCCCCTGGGGAATATTATTTGGTAGCCAAAAGCTCCACTAAAATATGTGATTAAAACATTCTGTTGATTTATTCACTCTGTGTTACAATTAAAAGTTCAATTAAATGCTGTAAAATTATATGATGATACTGATTGGAAACACACAAATAGGTATATATTATATGGCCGTAATATTGAGAGCACTGGTTGGTTCCTATATAAGAACTAATTTGCCTGTATGTTTGGGGTCACATGTGATGTGGAATCTGATGCATGATTGATTCAATATAACCTACTTCAATACATCTTTACTATTCATCAAATCTGTCACTGAATGAACCAATCATGAATAAGAAAGAAAACAACTCATGGTCATAATTTTCTGAAAATATCATAATAAAAAAAATATGATAATGAATATAATGTCTGAAAATACGGGCTAGAAAGTAGACCGAACAAGTTCTATTTCTTTATTTGGACACTGGGGGAATTAAAGAGGATGAACTTGAAGTCAAAGGTGCAAATGGTTATTTAAAGACCTTGCAGGAGTTTGATAGGATCTAAAACAGGGTTGTCCAACCTACGGCCCGCGGGCCACAGTCTGGCCCGCCGCAGGGATGCGTCCGGCCCGCCAGAGATGCTCAACGGTGCGAAATTTTAGTGAGCAGATTTATTGATAACAATTTGAAGCTATATAATCAATCATTCGAACCTTCTGGGTCAAAAAAACTGCATACAGGTCAGTTTGTGTGACACTCTCAGCGGAGAGGGGGGGGGGGAGGGGCAGCTGGACCTTATTCATTTGTTTTATCAGGAAGGAAAATAAATCAGTGTGCTCCGCGCGCAGTGCTCACATTTTGTTGCCTTGGATTTCGGGCAAAAAATCGAGCGTAGGGTTCATGCGGCCCCCAGCTCCTCCATCATAATCATTCCATGTGGCCCTCTGCAAAAGGTTGGACAACCCTGATCTAAAAGGAGGTATAATATCACTAAAGACAGTTTGCACTTGTTTGGTATTCTGACTGAAGGTTTGGAACAAAGGAATTCCAAGTCTTCTGACATCAGTTGAATCACCTTGTCCACAGAAGAATTCTATCATTAAGGGGCATGCTAAGGTTAGGGTATGTGGATTTGGACTGTAATGGAAAAAAAAAACAAAGGGGTCCTCCAGGCATGAGTTTGTGTGTATGTGTGTGTTCATCTGTGACACTTGCTTGGGTCTGTGATAACTCAACAACTGAGTGATGGACATTTGTCATACTTGCTGTGTAGATGTATTATAATGAGAATGTGTGCCCTATTGGTTTTGGTGCTCATGATATGAACATTAAGAGGTTATGGGGTCAAATGTAAAAATATTTACATTGCAATAACTCCACAACCTTAAGTCTGATTGTTACCAAACTTGCAGGGAACCATAGTGCCCGTTGGGTTTTTGTTTGTATTATTCTTTATTGACATAATCATAAGGAAGAAGTTTTGATGCAGTCTTAGATATTTGTTGAAAATACTTCAATACTTTATCATGTCAAAATGGTGATACATGTCTGAGTACTTAGCTCTTCTAAGCATACAATTAGAACTTATGTAATCTTTAATTTAAGGATGATTGTAGGCACAGAAAGAATGTTATTGTTTTAGACCATTATAATACACAGCTGTTAACAGATTGATGTCAGTAATACTTTTTTATTTATCAGAGATGACCTTCAAACAGGCTCAAAACACATATCAGGTCAGTTCCTGTGATGCGCCAATAGAAAAACATAATGACTTTCATGGCTTAGAATAATATATTTAATCCTCCCTTTGTCCATCAACTGTATGTCTCCTACCTCTCCTCTTCCCCTGTTGGTTTTTTATCTCAATACATTACATGTATAGAGATATTGTAACAGTAAGTGGGACTCTCTCTTCTCTTAAAAAATTTTCAGCGTCTTCATACAAAGTTCTTTTTCTCTGGAATTTCCAGAGCAAGCATATATCATAAAGGCCAACAAAAGTTACTATTTTTTATTCGAGAATTTTATCTCATTCTATGACTTTTTCACCGATTTATGTCCAAATCGGGCCAAATCGGACTGAAACACCGTTTTTCCAGGCCTCTTTTGCACACGCTCCGAAACTTGTGTTATTGCGCAATCGTTAAACACTTCGCAAAAGCGGTGAAATGCATTGTGGGAGCTTAGCCCATCACTATATTTTAGTACACTGCGGCTTGGATATCGTCTGAAAAT
>KN886236.1:91611-115362 GCA_000934455.1 Apostichopus parvimensis
CGTATAAACTCGTACAGGGATTATACGAGGTGTCTACACGGCAATTTGTTTGTCAACGATTTTATACGCGATTGTACTCGTTTATACGTCTTTATACGATCCTGTGCGCGTACACATGTCCAGTTATACATGAGCGGTACTGTAGACTATTTATTTAGGAGTATTTATATAATTTCGGTTGAAAATTACCAACCTCCCTATTTTCCCCTTATTCTCCCGGTTTTTTGGCCCTGAAAAATGTTATTTTCCCTATTTTGGGGTCAAACAGGTTGACAGGTCTGCTATGTGGGCACTTGGGATATAGTAACTTTTTGGACTTCTTAATTTAATTCAGTACTTTTCATGCCATTTCATTCATTGCCTTGATTCAATAAACTTTGATTAACCTTGAAAAAACACATTCTCGTTATATTCTTTTGCACTAAATCGTTCATTCATATTCACCAGTGTGAATAAAAATTAACAAGAAGTTCCTACATAAGATGTACATTTCACGTATCCAAAAATACTTTTCAATTCATCACGAAGATAGGCTGATTGATGTCTATGAACCTGATACATCATAAACTATATGACCAAAAAGTCCAACAGAGACTGACCTAAGATGAAGGATACCACATAAAAAACAAGTTCTTAAATATTCTATGACATTACTAAACCTTGCAACGCCGTTCTCTCGACAAACAGGCAATGGGCGCTAAAGGCAACACTTGCAGGATGAAGTGTAACCTACAGAGACTTTTCGTGGCAAAGTAGTGTAAATGCAAGTTCTGTATTTGTTGTACCATGATTGATATTGATAATTGTAGAGACAGAGCAAAGATATGAAACTAGGAATCGAAATTAGAACTTCCAGTATTGAGATACTGCGTCATTGATGCTCTTGTTTCTTTCTTCTCTCCATCCCTTGTCTACTTATCCCCTTACATATATCTCTTTGAGTTCACCATGCTCATTAACCTGTCTGTATTCTGTGCATGTTTTTGTCAACTTGTCATTTAGCATCTGAAGAAGATCCTGCTAGGATCGAAATGTCAGGCCAACTTACTTTTACACATTGTCTTACACAGGCTCTCTAGTGGATAAGCAGTTTGCTAACAGTTCTAGTTTAGTTTTATTTTAATAATATATTTACTATAAATTACAAATCAGTGAAGGAAAATTGATTTTGAATGTCCTTTATGCCTCCATTTATGTAGATAAAACAAACACTGGCAATAAGAATAACAATAGATAATGAGTGACATTTGTATATTCAAGATCATCAATGTTAAAAAATATGTCTTTGAGCTAAAACTTGCTATTCAGACGTTTTTTTCACTCCACAGAAACAGTCTTTACTTCAACAATTAACCTCCTATTTATAGTTATCTAGAGCTTAAAGATTTTATATTAATATCTGGTAAACTCTGGGTTCACAGAAGTATGTAGTGCATGTGTGTGTGCAGCTTACAGTAACACAGAAACACAATATGAAATGGCCTATTGTACTTCTGGTGGGCAATGTGGAAATGGCCCTGCTTCCTTATCTTAGTTGTCATGTCTCTTAGCTCTAAAGGTCTTAGATATATTAGTTCTTAGGTCTTAAATTTGCTTTCACGCTATCCTCACTTTAATTGTTAACACATACTCAAGACATTGGAATATATGGTGCAGAAAATCCAGGAAGCAATGTATAGGCTACCACTGTAGTGCATAGTAAGGAAGAAGGGATCAGCTTTTACTCTTGCTTATAGTAGTTAAAAGGTGTCTATTGAATATTGATAGGCTACTATAATATTACAGAGATGAAAATATTATGAACACATTCTTGTGAAAAACAAATTTAATTACATAAACTTTTAATAATCAAAATTTAAAGCTATAACATTAAGGTGGGTTACATTCTGTGCATAAAGATATAAATTTTGAACAGGCCACCGCTGCCATGAATCATAAAAGATATCATATAATAACTATAGTGAATTCAAAGAAGGATAATAGGCAGCTATATGTGACATAAACAGTATTTTTGTCAAGACGAAGCCATGCATGGTTGTCTAGCATTGTTCTCACTGCCAAAGGTTTGCAAGGCAATTTGATCTAAAAGCTTCTGTTGGATACAAGCCAGTTATCTTCATAAATCCTATTCATGCAGTAGACAGGAGTTGCTGACCTTTTTTTATAGAACTGAACAATATGGGACTAACAACTACTGTGTAACCACCACAAGAGTATATTGTGTACAGTATTTCATGTAAGAATGTAGTGTGGGATGAGATACTGATATAACTAAAATGTGTATATAGGCAAACAGTTTAGACTGACTGTTGAGTTTACTGACATCTTCATGACTGACACAATTCTTTAAATATACATATCTCGTTTACTTATTTTAGTTCAGATAATATTCATTAAGCTATGCAATCCAAATGATATATGTATGCCTGAAAGTGTTTGTATGGTATGCCTTGCTCATAACATGATTTCAAGATCTAAAATATACAATGGATCTCTTTTGGATCATACAGATACCCTGATATAACTAGATAAAGTTTATTTACAAAATGTCAGGTTATAAGGCTGAGGGTAGAAGAATGTTAACAAAATCATATTGTTAACAAATATGTTTAAAATTTGGTCTGTAAAACATTGAGATTTGCATAACATTAAGGATAGCATGTTGTATGTTTAAAATTTGGTCTGTAGAATCTTGCAAGGTTCTCATGAGATTTGCATAACATCAAGGATAGCATGTTGTATGTTTAACATTTGGTCTGTAGAGCCTTTGCATTACATAAATAATAACATGTATGTTTGAATAGCTTTAGTCTGTCTGTAGAGCCTTTGAATTAAATCATGGATAACATGTACTATGTTTAAGATTTGGTCGGAAGAGTCTATATTGTATTACATAAATAATAGCATGTTGTATGTTTAAATAGCTTTGGTCTGTGATACCTTTAAAATAAATCAAGAATAGCATGTTGCATGTTTATAATTTGGTCTGTATAGAACCTTTGCATTGCACCAAGGTTAGCTTTATTTAGGTTGTAGTTTTTTCAGTAGAGCCTTTGTATTATATGGAGGGTAGTATGTTTATGAATTGATCTGTAGAACCTTTGTATTACATCATGTACATAGTGTCTTATGTTTGGATAAAGGTGGTAGCTAGAATCTTTGTATTACATCAAGGATAGAATGTTGTATGTTTAAATACAGTGGATACAATAAAACTTTTTCATACGTCGTGAATAACATGCTAAGGACGAAGAATGAAATGTATGAAAACAAGAAAGTACAAAATGTAAGCACTAAATTACAGTAATCTCTGCAAATTAATTGATCAATGCTACTGATATGTTTTTCACTCCTTTACAATTAAGAATGTCCGGAGAACATGTGGAGTCCCCCTGGCTGTACTAATACATGTGAACCTTGTATTAACGGAGGAGTTTGCTCAGATTTAACTGGTCTGTGTCTTTGTCCTCCTGGATTCAGTGGAAACAATTGTGAACACAGTAAGTATCGCACAATGCACGATTTTTGCATTCGATCGTATTATTATCGTTAATAATCTGTACCTCCAGGAGAAAAGGGCCGTCGATAATGATGACATTACACAAAAGTTAAGTGTCTGAGTTTAATTTTATTGATTGCTCATTCGTTCCTTTAGAATGGGCCCTTTTCTCTTAAATAACTGTTGCCAGAAGCCTTTTTCAAGCTAGATGTAGTTTCTATAGATAATTAATGATCTCCCTAAGATTGACTCTCTTCCTTCTGCAGTGGCATGACAAGAACATATGATGTATAGATATTGTACATGTATTACATTGTAACTTAATTTGGTGCCCAAAAACATGATGTTGTTAGAAGTAATACCTTTTTTATTGGTCACTTTGAGCCCCTAATGTAAGTATTGACCAAAACCTTCATGAAATTAAGAGCCATTTACATGATCATTAATTACTCTTGGACTAATCTTCAATTTTCAGCCTGCAACATAGCTGGGTAGGAATGTTTTTGGTCGGATTGCAAACCTGATCAGTTTTTATAATTTAATTTTGCCAGACACCTATTAAATGTATGCTATGATCTGACATTTCTTTGGATTATGTATATATCTTGAACCTTATCCCTCGGAATGATTTTAATCAGATTTAGCTTCTGTTCTGTTAGAGCTGACATTATCCAGAAACATCTTTAACTATTTATTTACTCCTTGATCATGTTTGCATCACCAGTTCATGGCAGGAATGTCTTTGGTCAGAATGCTGAGTATAAATGTGATGATTCTGGTGATGACCATGCTGATGGATGTCAGGGTGCAATCATATGTTATCCTGATCCTCTTGGCTGTTTCTGTCCTGCAGGCTACAAAGGATTGGACTGTACACTATGTAGGTATATAGTTTTTTTAGTGAAGTTTTGAAGGTACTGACACAACTGTCCACCTGATTTCTTTGTGTGTTATGATTTCTCCTTTAAATTTGATTATAATTCCACTGATAATAATTCATAACAGTACATATGTAAATGATTGATATGCTAACAACGAAAATGAGTGTTTAACACAAAGTATTCCCTACCCCCTTCACCCCACAATAATAAAAAATAAAAAAATAGGGAAGAACTTTCTGAAATTTGTAATTCCCTTGTAAGATCTTTCCAATTCCAATTAACTTTGCCAATTAACAGTATTAAACAGATGTCTAGTGGGTTATCAGTACGTTGGAACATTGACTCAGAAATCTGTTCATTGAGTGAGGATTCTATCACCCATTGGAATGTTCATTCTGAGCATTACTGGATATTGGTGTCACATTGTGTGGTTTAAGAAGGTGAAACTGAGTAATCTTTACGATTGTTCTTCCTGTGGGGATATAACATTGGACTATCTTACTACTTTTCTCTTCTTTAATTGTTGACACCTTTTTCCTTCCAAGTAGTTAAATGATATATAACGTATATTCATTTTTAGACATGTTTTTGTGGAAAACCACACTAGAATAATAAAACACAACAGAAGCATTACCCTGATAAAAATGTCAAATTGTCTTGAGATTCTCTCATTATATCAGTGATCTTGAGAAATGTAAAAACTAGTTGTTATTTATTAATAAGACTTTGTGTTTTGTTTATTTCCACAGCTTGTGAGAGAGGGAAATTTGGTGCTAACTGTAAACAGGAGTGTCATTGTGCAGATAACTCTCTCTGTGCTTTAGACACTGGTGTTTGTGAAAATAACCAATGTGAGGATGGCTGGACAGGGATAAACTGTCAATGTGAGTAAGACAGGCTAAAGGGCATATAGGAAAATCCCTTCATAGTTGTAACTTTTGTGCCCCATTCTTGGGGATTACGCAAACTTTACAACAGCGATTTTCTTTTAATATCTGCACCCAGAATTAATCAACAAGTATCATTTTCTTGTCAGGTGTAGAAAAAAGAAGAAGATTATTTGCCATCTCACTTTATAGGTTGGAAGAACTGCTTTACACACAAATGAGGAAAGTTCATAGGACAATGTATTACTGATTTTTTTTAAAGGTTTGAAGTGGTACAAATTGTCTGCACTGTAAGTTAAGATACATATTTGGCACAGACATGTACACATTTTAGTTTTATACTGTTTGAAAATGGAAATAAGTATTGAAATGTTTCTTCCAACTTTTGAAGCTTGATCATCTTACTCCTAGTATTATCATCCTCGCTTGTTGGGAGTAGGGCAGGGGTATGGATAAATGACCATCACTTCAACAGAAAGAAATGTTTTATGTTTGACTGATGTCAAGAGGGAGTGATTAATCAAGAACAGATAGACAGGAAATTTTGTGCAACTTTGTACTAATTCGTTTTGGACAATTAATTCAAATCATTAAATAAAAGCATTACTTAAAGCATTGCTTTGGGTTCAAGGATGGGGCAAATGGAATATTTACAGATCCAAGATTTTGGAATGTAAAAATATCGTCATATTAAGACTAAAACAACCATAATCCATGTAGATATATAGGAATAGCTCAACATCTGTTGTAAGCAGTGGTCAATACCACTCTTCTTCCTGTGCTTTTCTTTGTGTCTGAGTAATGTTTTCTTTATAATGTATAAATTATGAATCCACAGATAAAAAAGCTACTACTGATAAGTGAACTTTCTGATCATATCATATTTCCAAGGACAGAGAAAAAAAAATGTAAAAGGAATGTAAAGCTGTAGACAAACTGTGTGATATAATGGCTGCTTTCAGTCCATAATATCTACCCTGGAAGATGTGTACTCTAGTTTCTTACCCCGATTTGATCTAAGTTTAAACTCTCAGAACAATGTGATTTCAGTCACTAGATGTCTTCATGACATGCATGTAGGTAGAGCCTACTTGGAAACTTCTCATATTTGCTTATGATTGGCTCTTTGGCAAATCTGTATTCCATACACTTCTCCTCAGCATTACATGGAGTCCCGTTTTTGTACCATAATAGTATCAAAAATTCCTAGACAAGTCAACATGAGTGAACATTCTCCATTATAGTATGTCATGGTTTTGGTGGTTGCACTCTAATTATGTTGTGAATTTTTTTTATTTATTGTGCCAGTTAATTGCCCTGTTGGTTTTTATGGTGTCTTCTGCAATATATCCTGCTCCTGTTCCAGTGGAGGGGATGCATGCAGTGAAGTTGAGGATAACTGTTCCAATGGGTGTGCAGAACCCTGGACTGGGATACCATGTGATGAAGGTACAATTTTTGTATTATTTAGACTTGGATTTTAAACATGTAGTCGTAATTTGACATCTGAAAACAGTACTCTTTCCACGAAACGACCAGTATTTCCACAATAATCATTATTTATATCCTGATCAGTGCTTTCACCTTGATAGGACCAGCAACTCGACAATAATCATTATTGATGTATGTACCAGTGCTTTAACTATTGTTAGGACCAGCAACTCAACAACAATCATTGGTTTCTGGAACAGTGCTTTAACCTTGTTAGTTCCAGCATCTCAACAGTAACTATTAATGATGTCTGGATCAGTAAATGCTATATTCCTAGCTACATCATGATTACAGGGTTAGGCTATTCATCTTAGTGGTTATAAGAATAATATAAGGTACAGAATGTCAATTGATGCTATATGCTAATGTTGACTGTTTATCAAGATTACCTTACTTAAGTAATAATGACACAATTGCTAAAAATAATTCAGACAAAAGAAGCTACTGTGGTGAATCAATCAAAAATAAAATCTCTCTTGCTCAGTGCAAAGCAAGATGCAAGGGCTATAAGTACTATTAGTAGTTTGTCTGAAGTAAAACATTTTGTCATGTATTGTTGGCCAAAAGAGCTAATGTAAGCAATGTTTTATTGCCATACTCAACTAACAAGGATGAGCTTTCTGTTAAAAGTAATCGTTCATTATGGAAAGTTTTGTTTCATCTTTGTTCTTTGTTTATCAAGACCAGATTTTTAAAGAATTGCGTACAAGCCAATCCAAGTATGGTCAAGATGAAATTGTTGGTATGAATGTGCACATTGAACAGCTAGTAGAATTGTGTGATGCTTTCAAAGCATTCAATCGCCTCCTTCAAAAGTATCATTAATTCATTGGATATGGTCAACAATACTATGGGACAGTACTGTATTCATGTTGATTATATTTGTCTTTTCCTTGGTAAATATGTATCATATAGTAGTTGATGCTCACTAGAATGGCTGAAAGTAGTCTTAACGAAATCTACATCTTCCTCTAAGACTACCACTGAGTTAAGAACTAAGGTATGCATTGCTTATAATAGCTCACAATTTATAGACAAAGTGGTTAAATTTTTTGCCAACAAAATAGGATACATCATATAAAAAGTGCAATCGAGCAGTCAAGGAAAAAAGTCAAACTTTATAGTGGTTAATTCAAATGAACATTGTTCAATCTCTTGTTAAAATTGATATCACAACTCCAAGTTCGTTGACCAAATAGACACCAGTAAAATATTTCTTTAAAAGAGAGCTTCAAACAAAATTATTTGTGTTGAAAACAGATGGAAATACTTCTGTTCTGCCAAAACAGTGTCCGAAATGCTGAAGTCCCTGAAAGATTTTTTTCTGTAGGGGACAAAGTGATGGTATTAGACTAAAGAGTTTGTGCTGCCAAAATTGTTGAAGGCACTGTTATGTGCAAGGGTTTTAGGTCCAGTCACATATCTTCAATTAGGAATTCAGGTGTGGAATGCCACATTAATCAAATTAGAACAAAATCTTGTATTTGTATTAAATTCAAGTACCTCATTCTACAGTTCCTAGAATGGACTGGTAACCTATTAACACTGTGCGCCCTCTTTCTCCATTCAACCACCAAAGTTTGTTTTGAGCTTGGATCTTCTTTCTTTGTCAATTCGTACGGAGCTTGACTTTTCAAGGCATTTGTGGTGTTTCAGAATTAGGAACTACTGTCTGAAGTTTTATGCACAACCCGAAAAGTGTCTTTTTCTTTTGGGAAGGTTTTTAGGACAGCCTTTTTCATGTTTTGGTTAGTATTCGTGGTACATGTAGCAATTCCGTGAATTGCTACATGTACCCCCAGTTACTAACCAAAACATGAAAAAAGGTTGTCCTAAAAAGCTGCTTAAAAGAAAAAGATACTTATTCAGTCCTGGCTATGCAAAACAACCAAAGGGAAAGACAAGAGTAAGGGCAATGCTCTGCTGAGGAAGCCCAAAGTGCCCAAGACGAAGCCTGAAGCATCCCGGGGAGAAAGAGAAAGACAAGCAGGTCGCAGAGTGACTGCAGAAGGGCTAGAGCATGGAGAGAGCTATAAGTTTTCATAGGGTCACAAAGAGAATCAGTGTCCACAGGGTCGCTAAGAGAGGTAGAACTGGTCCCAGTAGGGACTCAGAGCGACGGAACTCCAACCCCAGCAGGGATGCACATGGAGTTGGACATGGCCAGTGGTTCACTGAGAGAGGGACATCCAACAGGAGGTTCAGTTGCCCAAAGCCAAGCGAAGCAGAGATCCACAATGCCAGTGGATGCGTCGTGCCTCGACAGATTTGAGGGTATTGCCAAAAAGGTATGAACAACCTTACCAGCAAAGGCAGTTAGAACAATAAGAGTCCCCAAGGACACATGAAAGAGTATATTTAAGTCTCCATAGGTCCCTCATGAAGCAATAGTAAAGCTGCGAGCGGAGCAGGGATCCTCACCTTCCCAGGATTTTATGGACCCAGCTCAGAGAAAGTTTGAGGGTATCATGGCAGGCATGGATATAGCAGCCCAATCTGGCATGAAGTTTACATCGGTCCTTGTGTTGATTGCCAAAGTGCTGATGAGGTACCATCAACAATTGCCAGGAGACCGGGCGCCGGTCTCAAGAAACAAACAGGACAGGTGTTCCTACTGTTGGGTCCGTTGACCAAACTAGCATATGACCAGTTTGCCAGGATGTTAATGTGATCGATGATATTCAGAAGGGAAAACGTGGTCTTGTCAAATGAGGCAAATTCAAGGATGATGGCACTTCTGTCTTAGGAGAAGAGCTGTGTTCTGGTAAACTTTAGTAGGAACTCTGCAAAGTCAGAGTTCAGGTACAGGGAGAGAAGTAAACCTTGATCCTATCAACCAAGAGCGGCAAGACCTACCAGAGGAGTCGAGTAGTCCTACAGAGGAATATTCAGAGAGGGTCGCTGTGAAGCAGAGCGAGAGGTACAGTAGACCCAGTTGTGGCCCAAACCCATGGATGGCTCCATGGGAGCTAATACATGAGCATCATCTGCAGCAAAGACTAGACTAGACAGTAGCTGCTCCTCCTGTAGATGTGCCTTAGGGATGCCTACCTCAACTTGGAAAATCCTGAGGTGAGCTGGGTGGAGGTGGGGGGGGGGGGAGAATGACATCTTTTGCCCTCTAGTTGGTGTTGGAGATAGTATGAGAGGGATCCAAAATAGGGTTTTTCTCCGGTCTGCCTTCGGGGAAGGAGGAAGAGTTACACCAACACCCACAGATCCCGACCAACTCTAGGAGAAGATCTACAATTGCAACTTACAATTCCCGACTACGGAGACTCATAAACTTGTGCTACTACAGAGATATATCTACTACCAATATGTCTGTAATGGAGGTGTGTAGCTTTCTGCAGATGCTGTTTGATGGAAGTAAACAAGTAACCACCATTAAAAATTATGGATTGGCAATATATGTGGTCCACAAAGGGTTCAGTGATGGTTTGAGCCCAGGCGCCAATAGTTATATATCGCAACCTCTCAGGGGAATGGCCAATAAAAGACAGATGATCAGGCAATTAGTCATGGGGATTGTCAGCAGTCCTTTGAGCCTTAGTGAAGCACCCTTACGAACCAGTGGGTTCAGCTTCCTTGATGGCTCTAACAAGGAAGACTTTATTTCTAACTGCATCGGCAAGGAGGAGTACTTGTCTACATGCTCTGTCTAAACAATCATATAAGATGGAAAGCCATTGGGTTCTACCGTTAACAGATTCAGCCTTTATAGCAAACAACCAGAGGTTAAATTTCCTTCCATGGGATATTTTCATCTCAGAAATAAGATTTCAATCGCCAAAGATAAATTATGGTGCCTGGTAATGGCATTGAAATGGTAACTGAAGAAAATAGAGCCTGCAGGAAACAACCATGAATCTGTTTATTTTACCACAGGCACTGCTTTTAGATGGCTACCAGAGGTCTTTAGACCATTTGCGATTGACTCGGCAAGAGTCAAAGCACACTATATCTGGGGTGTCATAGCCTTGTTTACAGGGGTACCAATTGAATATATCTTTAAGGTGGCAGCATGGAGATTGCAGACAACTTTTGTGGCATGTTACTTATCAAAATACTCTACAGGCTGAGTCAGTATTTGGTAGCACTGTGGTGCAAGGTCTGGTGGATACTAAGTCCCACCTAGGCCCTACCACCATCGGGCAGTGCTGCTTGGTGCTGAGGTTGTGAGGAGATAGGTATGTGAGGAGCGAATTAAATATTCCAAAGCTTACTGATGTGGATATTTACGAGTGACTAGATTACCTGTTTCCATTTCCACCTCCCTCACCCGATGGACAGAGCTGGAGTGGTCATGCTAGCTTAATAGGTAATAGAGGTTAGGGCCACCATATGTCCATATGCAGATGGCGAACAGAGTGAATGTTGGTGAGTTCAATATATTGAACTGATTTTGAGCCTAGGTTGAAAAAGGTTTAACTAGGTTTATAAAAAAAGGTTTAAGAAGTATACAGCATAATGGCAAGTGTGAAGTATAATTTGCTCAACTAATTGCATATTTGCAGATTGTGCTGTATCATTATATATATTGCTGAGCCTTGTAGCTGTGGATATATTGTTGTGTATTATACATTGTATGTTGTACATGAAGTACAGGGTATCATATTTTCTTGGTTGGAACGTAAGTCAAGCCTTTCTTGGTGGGTAGGAGAGAATACTGCTGATGTATAGTAGGCAATCATTTTGGGAAGGGGAGGTGGTATCAGAAAGGGGGCATTGACCTGGAATAGGCGCACGGTTCTAAAAAGGTTACCAGTTCGTTCTAGGCACGGTAGAACGAGGTGCTGAGGTTATGGGAGACATAAGCCTGTCACCTGTAAATATCCAAATTAGTAAGTTTGAGAATATCTGCAATGGAAACATTTAGTACATTCAGATTTAGGTCTCGGTTTGCAAAATTCTGCTGATTCAGAACTATAGTACATTAGAGCCATGCATTCTTTAAATGGTTTGTGACTTGGTAAGTTTGAAAAAAGAATTAAAAATAATGGACATAAAGTTAATTGTACCAGTAAGCAGTAAATTAAGTTTTCTTTGAACAAAATCATTGGAAGAAGGGAGGATTGTTGAATAGTGATGCAGTGCCATCACATACTTGGTTTACTTTATATTTTTATGCAAATGCTCCTAATTTGAATGCTATGCTATCATACGTTCACAAAAGTTACTTAACCAAGTTTTCATTAATAGAAGAACTTAATAATTTTTGTTTCTGAAAGCAAACAGTTGGTTTAGAGTTATTTTCATGTTTGTAGTTAAGTTGCACATAGGACCAACACTACAATTATAGTAATATGTTATCATTCATACTATTAATCTTAAATCAAAAATTTACATCAAAAGAATAATTCTATATTCCAGATAGTGGTGCAGGGAACATCATCCTAACATATGTCAAAGTGAACCCTGGTCAAGCAGCTAACATGACCTGTACTGTTATTAGGAACCCTCTGGTAGCAGAGAGTGACTTGGTACTGAATCCTACTGGTACCTCACTTACTGCTGATGAAGAAACAAGAAGTTATAACCAAACAAAGGTAGTGGGTATAACACAAGAGGCAGGCACGGAAGTGACTTGCTCCGTCAGTGGTACTGAGCTTATGGAGACCATGATGTTAATACCTTATGGTTAGTATTAAGGAAGAATTCTGCTATCTGTGGAATACATGGACAGCACATTTCATTTACCACAGTAGATTTATTTTCAGACTAAGGTAAATCAGCCTGAAGTACTGAATCAATAAATTATAAATAGGTTTAGAAAAAGGAAAGGAGTTTAACTTTACTCCTTTTTACTTTAACTTTACTGTCAGTGGAATGGATTCATAAGTCGGCAGTGTTGATGATTTACTTTGGTGTTTATTCTTTGGGAAGTTAATATTCAGTGTAACCATGGTTACAGAATACAAAGACATGATGGGTTTATTCTTTTCTCACAGTTTTACCAGTATATGCCGATGCTTCTGGCATACTAGTTTTCTCTGATGTAACTTCTACCAGTATCACTGTCTCTTGGCTAGCGTGGAATGACAAGACGGACATTGGAGATGGACCTATCATTGATTATAGGATTCAATATCAAGAGGAAGGAACGACACAGAGTTTCATGGAAGTAAAGAAAGGAGGAAGTCTCTCTCATCAGTTTACTGGTTTACAGCCAGACACTCAATATGTATTCATGATAGTTCTAGTGAGAGAAGGACAGGGAGGGGAAGGAGCTCCTAGTAACACTCAGAGACAGAGAACACTGTGTCAAGGTAAGAGCCTTATCAGTTTACTGGTCTACAGCCTGATAATCTATGAAAAATCAAGATATTACTAGTGAGAGAAGGACAGGGAGGGGAAGGAGCTCCTAGTTACACTCAGAGACAGAGAACACTGTGTCATTTATTGTCCCTTGGACTAAAGTATGATTACCCTACCCAATGGATACTGCATAAAGCTTTTAAGGCTAGAAAATCCTAGACATTGTCATGGTATAAAGAATTCTTTGACGTGATGTATTAATCTACATCGTCTAAATTTGTTTTAGCCCATTTAGAATAAACTTACTGAAAAGTCAAATGTAGTGTATCCCATATGTTGTGATTGTAACATATAAGTTAATATACCAACAAGTGTTTATTACCAGTTGACAACTCTCTCATATTTAGTGAAAGTTCTTCAACATTATATACATTTGCATGGGCTACACAAATTGGCAACTGACAACCAGTCTGGGTATGAAAGCAAAAACTGTGATGGTTTGTACAAGTTCAACCAAAACCAGTCTTGGATGGAATCAACTAAATATTTATACCAACCCTGATGACAGAAATCTTGTAACTTAAATCAATAAAGATACCACTGGTGCACAGCACAACAGGTTGCAGCTGTTGTGACTTATCACCTTTCACCTAAGTTACTTAAGTTCTATTAACATATTACCCTTTCTTGAGCAATTCATTCATCCGTTAATTCATCCAGGTTTGGAGGGTTGATAGCTTTTGACCAGGGTGCTGAGAATGGGGATTTTGCCATGGAGCTTTGCCTGTTCATATTATGTCCTTCAATGCATGCAATCAACCTAGGAAACGTTTTACCATTTTCCCCCACAGATATGCCGTTGGCCATCATCATAGTCTTTCCATTGGTAGTGATAGTCATTCTTGTTGTCTTGGTATCTGTCGGAGTAATAATATACCAAAGGAGGTGAGTTCTTAACTTGTGATTTTGATGTTTCAGAATATTATTTTGTAGCATTTAGTGTGAAATTTCTTTCTAGTTCATGTTCATAAGAATTAAAATAATATTTGGCATGGTAAAGTCCAGATGTAACAAAACCAAAAGGTAGAATGGTTATGAGGCTTACTGATATGCCCAGGTATACAAAACGTTCATTCATTCATTTATTTGTTTCTTCACAATATAAATACAGAGAAGTTAACTAAGTGACAAAACATTTCAACAACAGGGAAAATTGTGAAGGGAAGCACTCCAAAAAAACCCAGAGGGATTGTCTAGTAGAGCGCTCCCATAAGTAGATAGAGAGAACAATACAAGAAAACAGTAACACTTATCTCCACTTACACACCCACCAAATACTTATACCCACCCACCCCCACCACCACCCACAATACATAATTTACACATATACATACATATCCAATTGAATACAAATACACACATGCATATATATATACACATACATACACACACGCTTACACCCATGTTAATATAAATATGTATGCCTACTTACACAAACACATCAACTTAAAAGTCCTTGTCAAATTATCATATAGCAATACCCTTTAACTTTATTTTTCTAGCTTCTGTCTTTCCTCTTTTCAAAGTACTATTTTAGATTGATGCATAAATTATAGTTCACATTTTTCTGATACCTGGCATTAATTTAAATCCTCAAACCCATCACCCAACAATCAACAATTCAAGTTTGCTTCTTATTTTTGAGCTATAAAATATGAGCCATGTGATTAGCTTCTTGGAAACAAACAAAATGTAGGAAGCTTTAATAATTCAAAACATTTATCAACAAACAAAGCACCTTACATGTTTGCACATTACTATTACACTCCATGCATCAGCTTGTTGGGTTAGTTAAACATGTTCTGTTTATGCCACAATGATTCTGATCAGAGGTTTCCATATTAACATGTACAAGTTGCATAAGTAAAACAGATAAGGTCAAAGTGAAATTTATCAAAAGATAATATAAGAATTTTGTAGCAAATTGTGAATGCCAAAAAAAAAAAGAATTTCATGACATAACATTTTTACAGATCTCCGTCCAAGGAGCCAGATGGAGAATACCATCCAAGACTAACAGGTGAGTAAGATCGAGACATACAATCTGTCATCTATAACTAAAGAACAAAGTATGAGCAGTTACTCCTCCTAGCCTATAGTTTTAAACTGAATTTGAAGGTGGGTAATAGCATAGGATTATTTTGACCAAGCTATACATTTTCACCAGTAACTGTGAACCTGTCTATCAATCAGAGTAAGAAATAACCATGGTAACGATCATTTGGCTGCTTCCATCTATCAAGGTAACAACTTTTAAATTTAGTGTAGAGATTTAGTGTCCTACAAATTGAATGTAACATTTACCATTTCATATACAAATCTTTTGAAATTGAAACATAGTTGAGATGCAATTTTGTTGGAATAAAGAAACACACCAATGTTTTCAGGTAACAATTCAGTATCTTTTCCCTGTCAGGTATGTTGGCACAAGGCCTGCAGAATATTGGGACAAATTAATGCAAAATTTATCTTTGATGTGAAATGGTGGGTGCTTTAACACTAGACCCGAATCCGATCTGCTGCTTTAACACTAGACCCGAATCCGATCTGCTGATGTAATCAGCAGGTGGCATTACCAGTAAACTATAACTGCCTTTATCCAGGCACATTTACACGTAGCTCATACTCTGATCCTCTCTGTCCAAGACGAGTGCTAAAGCAGAAGTTGCTTACAGACGTATTGCGAAAGAGCAGCTCACAAGAAAGCGCACTAAATGTATAAAACTTTTCTGATGCTAAGGAATGTAAACACATATTCAGGTTGTGTTATAATACAGACTGTTGTATTGTATACAACCGAATCAGCACATTACATGTACTGTACTTACCTGCAGAAAGACAGCTTGGCCTAGCCTAAGCATTCTACATCTCGACTCCAACATCATGATGGACGTTCGTTGGCTTGTCATGTTGATATTAATCTAAAGTGCCACCTTTCCTTTTCACAAGGTCACAGAATATTGTGACAAGTTAATGCAAAGTTCATCTATGATGTGAAACGGTGGAAGCTGGGGTTCGATCGTTAACATTCCAACTGTATTCTGTGATTTCTGTGATATTTATAAGATGTTAACATATGTAAAAAGTTCCTAAGTCTTCAAGCGATTAAAATGCAAGACATTTATATTTTCCTCTAATGGATAAATCAAAATTACAATGAAATCATAACCATTGATGCCTGATCGGACAACTAGGATTTGTTGGGTGGGTGTTATAAATATTCAACAGTTGCTTAGTCACAGATCGATAAATGTTATGCACATCTCTATAGTGTGACAACACTGATAATTGACTCTGGTATCCGAAGAAATATAGCCGCGAAAACTATTTCTGTAGCTTAAAATATTTCAACAGGGGAAGGGCTCTTCCTGCTGTGTTTGAGAAATAAAATTGATTAGTCCTAGTTTTTCCCTGTCTTTTTCCCCACACTTTCCTACATTGCATTTAGTAAGGTTTTGCAGTCTTTCAATATTTATGTTCATCTCTAGCTTAGTACTGCAAGACTTAAATTGTGTATTACATATGCCAACATTTTGAAAAGTGATGAGCCCCAAGGGGTGACGTGGAAGGGGTCCTAGCAGTAAGAAATACAGCACAATGCAATAATATCCAGTTTCATCAGTGTATTACGTCACAAGTTCAGAACTGTTAAGAACAGCCTCTGCAAACAAGTACATATAAGCAAAACAATAACATCAAACATATTGACCAGAAATACACCGTATGGAGAACTATTCTGAAATGGAAACTGGAGAATTAGAATAAGAAAGATAATTATTAACATATAGCAACTGATCACAGAATTGTAACTGGTAAAACAAATCAAAGTTTCTTACGGATACACTGGAAGGACAGTTGGCAAGTTGTCGCGATTTAATTTTTATGACTACTAGACAATAGGAAACTGGAAATCAGAAAATGAAATTCCCAGAGTACCAGCATATCAGTTACATTATCATTTAAGACAGTAGGAACAACAACAACTTAGTCAAATTACAAGAATTGCAAATTGTTCCTTTAACCTTCCTATTAAAACTCTTTGAGTCTTGAAACTCTTAAACACACCGGCCCAATATTAATTAGAGATGATAGCCAGCATCCCTCAAACCCTCAACATCTATGAAAGCTGTGTCTATATAGGACTAGAATTAACATAATACCTTAAAAAAAATGAAATAATTCAGCAAAACATGACTGAAATGTGAACCGCAAACAAGGGCGCTATCCTCCTTTCACTCCTGAGGCTTGAACAACACAGTATGACAACATAGTATAGCTGATTAACTTACAGAACTTAGCTTATGCAACATAGCTTGGCAAAAGTACTTAGAACATATCTCAGTACCATGCTACATACTAAATCACCAATAGAAAACCATTACTTGCAAATAAAGAAATATTTAATGTGCTATGCAGTAGCATAACCCCTCTTAAATCCATGGCCAGTAAGACATGCAGCGGATAGTACACTGAACAAATATGGGCTAGCTTTAACTCAAATGTATCTACCAGCCTTAGCCGTCAAATTGCAAATGACAGTAGCAAATTAAAAATACAATATAGCCCTACCATACACTCATAACCATATATGCAGTGCTCTGTATCATAGCTTACAATATAATACTCAAATGCCATTAGCTACAACCTCACATTGATCACTTTAGGTGGAAATAAATTATGAAACCATTTGTTAAAATACATAATCATCTCATACATTTGCAGCTAGGGTAACCCAACATTGTGTGGAACTGGTCTAGACTAACATATATTTACCTTCACCGTATAACTCTAACTTTATGCATCTGCAGAACAGGTACAAACACTAATTGTATGTACGCCAAGCTTAAGCCTTGTTAACAGAACACATGGCCTGAGTGTATTGGAGGGTCTCGGTCCAGTCAAATCTAGCCAAATGACAGGTAAACCCCTGGCCTAAAACTGGATTAAAAATAATAGTAACCATTTCTTACCATCACAAACAGGAAACTCTTGCCATCAACCCCAGAAAATATCTGTTTTCTTCAATTAATTAATTTTTACTAGCAAAACTTGATGCATGATAGATCCTCTATGCTACAAATCTTGGTCAGCCGGTAGTGAAACAGCATGGCCCTTACTGGTGACTGATTGCTTAATTCAGCGTAACAATATACAAAACTCTACTGACCTTGAAAGCAAGAGAAGCTGAGTACCCTATGTAGTGTGTTTACAACTTACTCACTTACTAAACTTACTAAATACTCTAAACACTAAGAAATGACCCCTCAATGTCTTACAAAATAGTCAATAAACCACTGGACTAAGTTCTGTATCACATGTTCACTAAAACCACAGTTGTAGAGAGGCTATGCAAATTAGGTAACCCACTGCTCAACATACTGTTTCTAGGAAATGAGAAAGAACAGGATGACAGAGTTCACCCATGAAGAGCCCAACAGTCAAAATTTCACTTTACCCAACAATTTAATAAACTTATACTTGATTTGTTAGAGTAACATGGTAAGTGAGGAATTGCTTAAGAACTTATTTTATTTAGTTTTGACTAAGCTACACTATGTATACTAAACTATGTTCTTTTTAAAAAATATATTTATTTTCAAGTACCAATTTGTCTATGCTTGCTCTCATAATGTGTTATAGAATATAGAAATTGCTGTTTCAGAGATCAATGCTTCAAATTCCATTCTATTCAACATGACCTTTCTTCTTTTTCTTCATAACACTTTTTTTACATTTTGTTTCTCTTTTTTTGTTTGATTGCTTATACTTAACAAAGTTGTTAACTGTTGATGTGTCTTTGTAATGTTTTGTCTCAGTGACTAACCCAGTATATTCTGAAGATAGTGAATCTGCTATGAGCCAACCAGATGAAAATGTGGTTATCGATGACAAGTCAATCAAGATTTCCGACTTGGCTACTTATGTTAAACAGAAGAAGGAAAACAGAACAGACAATTTCTTCACTGAATTTGAGGTATATTGAGAAAGTCTCTTACTTTTACAAACAAAACTTCATCAAAAACTAACATTTTAATGATGCATTATTAATACAAGAGTATCACTACAATCATGATACTTGTAACATTACTGCAATCATACCCAGTAATACTGCAATGATGCTACAGTACTACTGGACAATGCCCCAGTAATACTAAAGTTAGTTTGCAGTAACCTAACAACTACACATTACTGTAGTAACTCCACAGTAGTGCTACAGTAAAGCTGCAATATTACTAATGTTTCAGTAACGTTATAGTTATGTGCTACATCAATACTGTACTTAACTCCGCAGTAGTGCTACAGTAGGGCTGCAGTATTACTAATGTTTCAGTAACGTTACAGTTATGTGCTACATCAATACTGTATTGACTCCACAGTAGTGCTACAGTAAAGCTGCAGAAATACTTTCAGTAACATTACAGTTATGTGCTACATCAATACTGTAGTAATTAACTTCACAGTAGTGCCACAGTGAAGCTGCAGTAATACTAATGTTTCGGTAACGATACAGTTATGTGCTACATCAATACTGTAGTAGCTTCACAGTAGTGCTACAGTAAAGCTGCAGTAATACTAATTTAATAATGCAAAAGTTGTACTCTAGTAACATGTACTTACCTTTATTAAATTAATATTGCGGTAATACCACATTAATGTTGCAGTAATCTCACAATTATACAACACCAGAATACTGGAGGAACCCTGCAGTAATACTACAGTAATGCTTCATAAATATGAGAGTAAAGGTGCTTTTAATAGTACTATAGTAATGCAACAGTTATTTATTAACAGTTATAGTTATATTACATTAATTTGGCAGTATATTCTACAGTTACGTTGCAGTAATTAATACTACAGCAATGCTAAACCTACAATACTGCAATAATGCTGCAGTTATGTGCTGTTGTATGATAGTAGTAGAGGTAGACTTTTACCACAGTAATTCTATGGTATGATACAGTAATGTTATAGTAACGCTGCATTAATGATACAATTAATGCTATAGAAATGCTACAGTACGATACAGTTGTGCTGCAGTAATACTGCAGTAATCCTGCAGTAATGCAACAGTTATGCTACAATAATGCTGCACGAATGCTGCAATAATGCTACAGACAGTAACACAACTGTATGTTACAGGAATGCATGTCACACCATTAAGCTTGGTACATGAGATGTTTAAATGTCTTCCTTGTGGTGCTGATTTGTATCTATATTTTGTCAATTTTAAACTTTAAAAAAAAAACTTTAAAAAGTTCTTAACTAGCCATGATATTTGTAATTGGTTATTTTTAGCTTCCTTTAGCTGAACTTGGTTCATCTACCAGCTGAGTTGATTTCAATTATCATATCTTTAGGAAAAAATATTATTGTCTCCCTATTTTGTTAATTTCATTTCACCAGACATTACCTTGGAATAAGCTCCACCCGTGGACTGTAGCAGAAAAGCCAGAAAACAAAACAAAGAATCGCTATGGAAACATCCTCCCATGTAAGACAAACAAGTTGAATAATAACTTATTGACTACCTATTTAGAATTGTTGGCTGACACTATTAGAATATCGTCACAAACTCTCCTTCCCCCACCCCACCCCCAGTAATATTTGCTGTGTTTGTATTTGTTTTGATTTCTTTAATAATTTCTGTTTTAGATACTATTAGTATAATAAATAATCAGTTTCCTTCACTTGTGTTTACAATGTGAATGCTTGTAATTTTAAGCAACCTGAGTAGAATTTTGCAGAGATTCAAACTGAAATTGAATTGAATTACGTTATTTTTATTCCACAGATGACAATTCTCGTGTTGTGCTTTACAAAGTAAATGGTGATCCACACTCAGACTATATCAATGCTTCATACATTGATGTAAGTATTAAATGTGATCCATACTCATAGTATATTAACTCTCATATATTGATGTAAGTATTGAATGTGGTCCATACTCATACTATATTAACTCCCATATATTGATATAAGTATTGAATTTTATCCATACTCACACTATATTCATGTCTCATATACTGATGTAAGTATTCACACTAAATCATTGTCTCCTGTACTGATGTATTGATTGTGATCCATCCTCACACTGTAAATATGCCTCATCTATTGATGTAAGTATTGAATTTGATCCATACTCATTCTTTATTAACTATCATATATTGATGTAAGTACTGAATTGTATCCATACTCACACTATATTAATGTCTCATATACTGATGTAAGTATTCACACTATACCAATATCTCCTGTACTGATGCAGTGATTGTGATCCATCCTCACACTGTAAATATGCCTCATATATTTATGTAAGTATGAATGTGATGCATACTCATATTATTTTTACTCTCATATATTGATGTAAGTATTGAATGTGATTCATACTCATACTATATTAACTCTCACATATTGATGTAAGTATTGAATTTTATCCATGCTCACACTATGTTAATGTCTCATATATTGGTGTAAGTATTCACACTGTCTCCTTATGTCTCCTGTACTGATGTATTGACTGTGATGCATACTCACACTCAATATGCCTCATATATTGATGTAAGTATGAATGTGATCCATACTCTTATTATATTAACTCTCATATATTAATGTAAGTATTGAATCTTATCCATCTCCTCGGTTATTTCCCCAGAATAATTTTGGGTCTCAACGTGACTAATTCACAAATTAAAGGCAGCCAAAACACAATCTATTATTTGTAAAAAGGAAAGGCACAGAGGTACTCTGGAGAGACTGACAGAGATTCTGTTCCCTTAACAACATCCAAATGAGCTTAAAGTAGAAAGTTAAAGAAATCGAGAATCCACTAGAAAAATTATGTCAAAAGAAGATCATTGGAAATGTACTTTTTCTTCCAGTTTATTGTATGACAAGCTCTGTCAAACTTCATGACAATGACACTGCACCCTGTTGCCTAACAACAGCACACTGGATCTATCATCTCTAAAACATTGTGTTGCTAGTTGCTCATGCTAATGAAGTTTATGATCCATTACTGAAACAAAAATCATGGACAGCTGAGATTCATTATATGATGCCATCTATATCAGTCAATCAGTGGCAAGAATGAAAAACCACGCACAGAAAGCTGTTGTAGAATTACATTTTTCATTCCTTTCCTCAGGGTTACAAAGCTCCCAAAAAGTTTATTGCATCACATGGTATGTTTCAGTAAAAAATAAACATGTCATTGGGGTTGTGGAAGTTTAACTAATATCATTAGTTATGGTACTAATATATTAAAAGCTATGCTTTCCCTTTGCTAATCATTTACTGGAACACTGCGGTTTCAGTAGAAAAAGCTGGTGTCTATCTCATAATTACAGTAAACTGGCAAGAAATATCAAGTCCAAAATACGCATTTCCTGGTTTTGCCAAAATAAGTTAAAGTCCAATACACATCTCCACACTCCCCAAATACACACAAAGGAATGCAAAACACCCACAAAGGAACGGCTGCTATGTAAGAAATATATGTCACACAACTTCAATATACCTGTTTCTTTGAGTGTAACTAAAAATGCCTTTGATATTTACATGCAAAGTATCTGCTGGTGCAAGTAGTATCCACTGACTTTATGTGTGTTTAGCCTTACATGCAATATGTTTGTGCTAATAACGCACAATTTGGATGCTAAATTTTGTGCAAGGGAAATGTATCCAAATTCTTGTCATAGTATGAACTGTGTTAGTGGTGTTGTATAGTCCAATAGAGAAGAAATAAGTTTAAAATGATCTGTCTTGACATTTATTTCACAGTTGAGTAAATGTTGTCTTACATATGTGAGTGTGTGGCAGAAATTCAAAAACAATAAGCTAGATCAGTATGTATCATGAGAAAGGCAATGTAGTGCATGGTTAGTGAGGGTTTATTACAGTGAGGATAATTAAGTGCAATTTTAGTGAGAGTTGATTACAGTATGGCTAATTAAGTGCATCGTTAGTTGATTACATAGTTGATTACAGTGCAGCCAATGAAGGGCATTATGATGTACATATTTTGTTTCCATGCTGTGGAGTGTTATAATATGAACAATTAAAAAGCAATGTAAAACATAACTGACAAAACAAAGTGATGTAATTTAATTAGTCACTGCTCATGTTTCCAATAAATCATTTATCTAGGTGAGAAATCCTGGAAAGACACACATACACTTTATCACATATATATATTCCACAGACAAATGAAATCATTTTCTCACTTTTAAGTGTATATCTGTTTGATGTAAAAGCCAGAAAGTTGTCAAAGTTTCTTTCAATGTATTTATGTTGTGAATTAATTTTGTAATGTGTAATCAAAATATCGCAAGATATGAATGACTAGTAGCTTTGTTGATCAGTTCAAGAACAGGTGTAAGCTAAAATTTGACAAAACCACAATGTACATATTATTTTAACAGGTCCGAACAAAGATTCCGTTGTCGATTTCTGGCGAATGGTCTGGCAAGAAAATGTTCCTACAATTGTAATGTTGACTCCCCTTGTTGAGCAAAAGAAGGTATCCACATTTTAAAATCAGTTATATTTATGGTATTCATTTAACTTACCCTACAAATGTCTGATATGTTTTGTTTGTGTAATTCATTTAACCTGACCTGCAAGTGTCTGGTATGTCATGTTTGTGTAATTCATTTAACCTGACCTGCAAGTGTCT
>KN886236.1:115462-133303 GCA_000934455.1 Apostichopus parvimensis
GTTTGTGTAATTCATTTAACCTGACCTGCAAGTGTCTTGTATGTCATGTTTGTGTAATTCATTTAACCTGACCTGCAAGTGTCTGGTATGTCATGCTTGTGTAATTCATTCAACCTGTCTGACAAGTGTCTGGTATGTCTGGTTGTTTTCTAAAGTTGGTTGCTGCATTTGTGCATAAAACTTCAGAACCACAATTGGTTGGACAGTTGTTGTTTTATAAGTCCTTTGAATTGAGGAAAAGATCTGTCTTGTAATTATTTTAAAGCACCACTACTAAAATTCCACTTGTTGTGATAATGGTAGCTAAACTTTGGATATGGGAGAGATGATAATAGGTCCTTGTTTTAGGAATTGGTTTTAATTGGTATTTAACATAAGACATATATGGACATCCTACATACACTCTTGCAGGATAAAGGCTACAATCCAAGATCTCAGGCACCAGTGTACCATATTTGTTTTAATTTCAAAGTTCTGTCTCAACTTTTTTAGAAAATTTTTTATTATGAATCGACCTCAACTGTTGTTTATAAACATTCTTATTGAGTTTCATACAGTTACCTTTACTGGATTATTACAGAAATGGAGAAAACTTTGTTATAATATTAAAGCAAGTGTTTTAATTTTGTTTTTATGTTTAGTTTGAAGAAAAGTGGGTACCACAAATCCTACATTCAATATGAAAACTGAGTGCAGTAGAAATATATTCCCGTGGATTAGAAGGGAAAGCTCCAGGAATACAATAATTTGTTACCAATTACTTCCTGCCTTGAATTCAGGCTATTCACTGGCTAGATATGAACATATTTCACTGTTTGCCAGTAGAAACAAAAGAGACACTTGGATATTTCTGCCAGTAGATATTCTGTATTTTTCTGTATCTAACGTTAGCACCATATTACTACTTATTATCAGAATTACTATTGGGCTGCTCACATAAACTCTCATAAACCTATTAAAAAACTGATGTGACTGTGCTGTAATTCAGCAAAAGCCAGTGGGAATTTCATATAAGCCAGTGGATTTTAAGCATTTGCATCATTTAGGCAGTGGATAAGACTGAAATTCTAAACTTGACCTTTTGAAGTTTGATTAGTGAAACTTATGTAATCATTAATTTGCATTCTTGAAAGCAGTGCATGGAAGATTGGAAGAGAGTGGGGCTGTGGTTGGAGGGGTTCAGGTAAGAGGAGGGTACACTTTACTCGTCCATGTTGATTTAAAAGTTACTCCCTGCCATATCTTTTGTGCCTTTGGACATCTTTAGTTCCCATTTTTTCTCAGACAAAATGTTTGAAGTATTGGCCTGACCGGGAGATGATTTACGGGGAATTCCTTGTCAAATGTGAGAAACTGGTGGAACATTCCAAATACGATCAGAGAATATTTAATGTCTCTCTTGTGAGTTGTCTTTGCTCCTCCATATTTGTAGCCAATTTGTGTAGCTTCGTCATTTGTCTGTGAAATATCGTTCGTTTAGAGGCATCATTTGGGCATAAATAGCTTAGTCATGTTAATCTTTCATTTAATGGAACTATGTGTCCATTTTATTTTTAAATTTAGTTAACATTTTTTTTAACACAGCAAATATCACTTTTAAACTTTGTTGTAAAACAGGAAAAATTCATATAGTGTGATTTTTGTGAAAGCAGTCATACTGAAAATTGTATTTTCTTTATTTATTCCAGTATTAATATATTAAATGTATTTGTAAAATTGAATATAGAATATGTAAGAAATAATGGAAAAGAAATATTAAAGATGTAATGTAATGTTTTAGTAATTTGAAAACTGAATTATTTTATAAACAAAGGTTTTAAAGTGATTCTGTTTGAGCACTATAAATAAGGCAATTTATACTGTGATCTGTTATTTAGCTATCTGCAGTTTATGGTCATATCAGTTCCTATAATGGGTCTCTGACTGTCTGTCTGTCTGTATGTCTGTCTGTTGCTTATTAATGTGTTAGTGTTTAGATGTTTGCCAGAAATGTATCCAAAATAGCAAATATCAAGTTTAAATATAAGTGCAAAACAGGCAAAAGTTATATAAAGCAGATTTGAGTGGGTTGCATCATCACTGCAGCCAGGCAGAGTAGAACAATATTTTTTGCTTTGTAATTTCACACAATGACACTGCTAGCATGTGGATGTATTGCTATTGTTTGATATTGACTCAGTACTTTTCTTGAGATTTCATTATGTTAATTAATTCCTTATATTATATTTCAGAGCTCAATAAAACTAATATTTTGATTGAATTTTTTCCTGCCTAGAAACATGGAGGAGAATCCCGGACAGTTAAGCATTTTCACTTCACTGATTGGGGCGATATGAAAATTCCAGAACTCTTAGATCCAATTCTGGAATTCCTGGAAATTGTGAGGAATACTAGTCAGAAAAATGTCCCAAATACCATCGTTCATTGCAGGTAAAAAAAGACACAGAATTAAGGTTACTGGACCACGATGTCCTTGCATTACCATTGTACATTGCAGTTATAGCCTACAGGACCCCCATGTAAATTATTGATAGTGGTATCTTTATATCAGTTTGTATTTCAGTTGCATATTACCATAATTGTCAGGCATCTAGTATACTTCCTCCCTGTCAAATTCAGTGGAATGGTCCCCAGAAAAGTTTAGCACAACTGTTCCATACTTCGAACACCAAGCAACATGTGATTCGCCTATGATGACACAACGGACATCTCCATTTAAAAATAAGGGTTCATAGACAGTCTCCACAGACTTTCTAACTGATTTATAAATAGCAAAGACCTGGAGCGCTAGCCTTAATGCACCACAATGAAAAAATAGGTTGGATAGGCCTAGCCCAAGTATGATACTGCAGGGCCCTATGAGTGTTGTAACATTCTTGAGAAATCTTTTGTTTGCTAAATATACTATAAATTATCTTCCATAGCATAATTATAGCAAATATAGTCCAACAAATGCTGTAAGGAATTCTTCAATTACACAAACCACATTTTCACAAATAATTAATTCAATGGGACATTTCACTGTAAGGATGGAAAGGACATAAAGATGCACACTTGCAAGTAACAAAACTTTCTCACAGATCACTAAAACGTATCATTGAAGCAGAACATTACATATGTTGCTTTTGAAGAAGGAATTTAAGGATATAAGCAGTGAATATAAATATAATGGCTGGTAGAGTAAATCAGTTCTCGGGTTAAAAGAAACTGTGTTCTTTACAGTCTTACTATGTACATGACTGAGGACTGCATAGCCTATACTTAGAAACATTAGACTTATGTATGTCGTTAGTAAAGGCCTCATGGGTACCCTGTGTCTGAAAGATCATAACAACAGGTACTTGGGAGCAAGGTTTTGGTTCCCATCACTAATGTTAGCTGTTTTTTTCTGTTATTTGATAAATTACTTGATTTATTTTCTCTGCATATTTAGTGCTGGAGTTGGACGAACAGGAACTTACATGACCCTTGATGCCATGTTAGATATGGCACAGGCTGAAGGAAAGGTTAATGTCTACAAGTTTGTGACAGAAATGAGACAAAGGAGATTCATGTCTGTGCAAATCCAGGTATTAATGTCTTTCCTGTATTAGATTATATTATACAACTTTAGGATAAATAATGTATATATTGAAAGCTTCAAGCTCAAGTATTAGCATGTTAATCGCTAAGTAAATGTTATATCACTGACATGGAGGATGAGTTTGAAGTTCTCTCTGATTGAAGGAATAACCTATTCAACAAACCCACCAATGGAGTTTCAGAATACAGATATCATGCATTCTGATTGCCTCAACATGTGTGAGAGGCAGCGAGTTAAATTTGAACTTTTGTTAAAGTTACCAAGATATGGCAATGATTTAACCTGTTAATCGAATAGTGCATGATTGTGTAGCATGTTCCAAAACTGGCAGTCAACACATCGGAATTGGTCCCAAATGGCAGTGTTGGATTTTCAGGAATTTGAGAAGGTTGTCCGAAGGACTACCAGTTTCAAAGATTTTCAAAGATTTGGTAGTCCTGCAAAAAACTTGGTAGTCCTTCCAAATTTTCCACCAAAATTGAAAATGAACACAAATAATATAAAACAAAACATTTTGGTGCTCAATCTGATTGTATCAACCAAAGCTGTATTAGTTTAGCATATAACCATGCTATTGTGTACTGTTTTCAAATAGTGTTTGCACGGGGTATCCGGATACCCGCCCGACGCGATACTACTCGGTTCCTTATTTATTACCCGAATACTACGCAGTGTGATTTTTTTTTTCCTTTTTTTTTTTCCAGCAAACCGATGGTTAGGCAAGATTTTCCCATTGTGTTAGGCTACCATGTGGTCGAAGATAAAAGCAATAACGAAAGTATTCAAGCATTGTTACGAACGCAGGATTCTGCGTCCGGGACTGCAATGTTTTGGCCAGGGACGCAAAATCTTCAAATTGCTTGCAAACCCCAAGTACACACTCACAACTAGGTCAACGGAAAACATGACAAAACACATTTTAGAATGAACATCTTTCATTATTTCTTTTAAAAAAACCACAACTTCTGAAAAGAACCAAAAGTTCTCCTACTCCTACAGATCATTGAATTTGTTTGAAAATAAATATATCATAACAATCAACCGCAAGGTACAGGGTTACCAAAACTTCATTTACGGAGATTTTCATGCTAAAAATAGACAATGATTCTTTACCAAGATTCCCGTGATTTGATTGGCTAATAGTCCCTACCGATTGTCTGCAAACATTCTTGCATTTTTAGTGCTCAATGAACACGAAGTAAGTTGTTTATCAACAATTACTGCAACGTTTACTTTCCCCTGTGTAGAGATAACGAAGTTTGTGGTAAAGGCTATCATATGTGTGTCATAACGTTAGGCCTTGTCTCATATTTGTTACGTACATTTTGACAAAAATCACTGGTGGTACGAAGATGCACTTGATTTGTTTCTGAGACTATCACGTAATATTTTAATCATTGTTTTGATCAGAAAATGTTATGAGTTGAGACAATCTATGAATTTTGTGGGAAGCTTACATATCTGATCCTGAAAGGATATTTTATCTCACAGTATGTTTCTTTTATCTGCAATTAGAGTTGCTAATGTGAAATGTGCATTCATACCACAGTAGTTTCTGTTGCAAACTTTTTTCGCGGTCCAATTGACCACGGAGTTGGCGAGTAGGGAAGGACACGGGCGGATGTAGATAAGACACTGAGCCATCTGCCCAATATTATCATTTATAACATTCACAAAGTATAGGCAGTGATACTAGTATTAGTATAGTAGGTCATACAATAAACGTAATTGGTGTTCGATCGGGACGCAAACTTTTTTTTACGAGATGCAAACTTTTTGCGGAGGCTTGCGTCCCTGGGACGTCCATGGATACGTTATAACTGCGTCACAAATTCAGCGGTATAGGCTAGATTTCCTCCATTGACTTAGTGTGCTGTTAGGCAACCATGTGGTCGAAGATAACAGCAATACTGAAAGTATTCCACGGATATCTTATAACTGCGTCACAAATTCAGCGGAATAGGCTAGATTTCCCCCATTGTCCAGCAATGCATTTTCACTCGGCCTATAGACTGTCAGTGTCTGATCGACTGTTGTTACAACACCGTTCAAAATGCATTGCACTGAAATTTAGCCTCGAGTCTCATTTGTTTTCTGGGTACATTATTAGAAACTAACGTTAGGCGACTTTATTAGCGTACAGATTTTTGCTAACGATGTTGTAAAGTTAATATATCGCGCATGTTTTTAAATAATTTATGTATGGTTTGGGTGTTATTCAGAAACTATTTAATTAAAACGACTTTCGTTTTTAATGAAATATAATTAGGCTCAATAATTCTTCAAAGCCTTCATATTTTTTGGTCGTCCGAAGGACTACCAAGCACACAACATTTTGAAAGATTTGGTAGTCCGACGTAATTTCTAGTCGTCTCGGACGACCGGGAAAATCCTACATTGCAAATGGTAACTGAGGATTCAGAAGCTTTCTTTCTTTGAATTACTAAAGAGCTTTACAGTCTTTCAACAGCCTGATACGTATCCTTTCTTGTTATGAAGGGAGGGATTTATATGATTAAAATCTATGATATACATAATCTGTGATGAAATAAAGTGGCTGGTGTGATAATTAGTTTACTACAATTATGAGGCAGTAACTAGAGAGCTGTGCAACAATCTTCTTTTGAATTTGCCACACACAATCTTCTAGTTCTGTGCAACAATTTTTTTTGTAGCGTTCTGTCCCTAATTCTGTGTCATTGCAGGAGCAGTACCAATTTATTTTTGACGCTTTGGTCAAGCACTTTTGCATTGGAAGGACGACCATGTCTGTTGATTCATTCAGAATGGAACATGCTATTCTTAAAGCTACCAACAAGGATATGTGTGAAACATTTTTAACAGCGCAATTCAAGGTATTTCATCTTTTACAGTTGTTTTAGTTAAAAGGCCTGATTTGCTTTTTGCTCCTATTGGTTAAAACAACTTGTTTTTTGTCATTGTTAGTAGGTCTCGTGGGGATCAAAATATCAGTACTCCTTACTAATTTTATTTCAAATGACTAGATTTATACTAGAGATGGACTCATTTTCCATTTATCTAAACAGTTAATCTGAACTTTAGAAGCTTTATATTAAAATATTAAGTCACTGCTTAGTAACACTATGTAATGTGTGTGTGTTGCTGTAGCTTAAAATGCTAAGAAAGAAGGCTGCAGTTAAGTGAACAATTTCGAATATAAGTTTGAAATGTAATACAGTACATAAATTTAACTTACATCAATTCAATGCTTTCATATTCTATTTTGACAGACATTGTAAGCAACCAATTTTAGTTAGAACAATGCAATATGCCTTCATTTTCTATTTGATAGAAATTGGAAGAAACTTCTACCACACCCAGTTCATCAGACGTGCGTGAGGCAAAGAAGATGGAAAACAGATCCAGAAATCGATTTTCAACAATTCTACCAGGTAAATGGAAATTGCATAAAACCATCGTACATATGACTCAATTTCCTTTATTGAACTAGATATAGAAATCCAGTATTTGGAGAAATTCTCAATAAAAATATTATTTTCAGCTGACACTTTAGAAACATCATGTTAGAAAGGAAATGTTAGAAACTGAAGCACAAACTATGACATATTAACAAGAATTAACATAGGACATGAAACATGTGGGCTTAGTATAATAGCTAGTTGTGAATAAACAAATGGTGATAACCAGATGGGTGCCTTGGATTATATTGAGGACTATCTGACTACCTAGAATAGAAAAAGTGTGGTCAGAATCATACAAAGCTGCAGTTTACAGCAAAGTACAGCAGCTTATATAGTGAATTTATTAGCAGAATGATAGATGTATCTGAAGGAATCATGGAAAGAACTATAGCTAACTTATAGGAATGGACATTTTAAGGGGTGCTAGACTGTTAGACCTTGTGTTTCATAGGACTGAGAATCAAAATATTCATTGGACACCAGCAGGAAACAGCAGGGAAATGTGTTCTAGTAGGGTTTCTAAGACTTGTTTCTATAGGAAAACTCACATAAAACTGCAAATAGCTGTATACATTTACAGATAGACAGGCAGATAGTGAGATAGAAAGATGAACAAACAGATCATGTAGCTTTTGAGAAAGAGGAAAAATTCCGATCTGCTTGGACACTTCATCAAATGTTTGATTTTAAACCCTATCTGTAACATACTAGTCAAAAGTAGCTTGACGCCAGATAATTGGTTTGAAGTTGTCATATTCTTTTGTGTTTGTGTTTTTTCTGTTGGTCTCACTGAAAGAGTTTTGTGTTATTTTTTATCTCCACTGAGTGTAACACCTATATCTTGGGATATCATAAAACAGTATTGATATGTATTTCAGAGCTACTTATATGTTTTCATTAATATTCTTTTCTCTTGCAAGTTGAAGAGCACCGACCGTTTTTGATGACGAATGTTGGAGAGGATTACAATAATTACATTAATGCTTCATTCTTAAATGTAAGTGATTACAATTGTTTCAATTGTTTAATTGACTCAGAACCATCATTTGCTAATTGATTTATTAATGCTAGTTGTAGTGAGAGTGAGAGATGTTTTTATCAACTGGAGAAGAGAAATACTGCATAATTACACTTACGTTTTAAGTCTAATTAAATAAATTGAAAACATTACAGTATTAACACTTGATTGTAATTGGTAAGATGTCAGTGGATTATGCATGCATAGTGGCATAAGCTTGCAATATGCTGTGCATCCAGGTAATTCACTAGAAAGATAACAATAGAAATTGACAGTTAACTTTAGGAAGCGCTGAAGTTCTTTCCTGTTTCATTTTTAGGGTTACAAGAAGAAGGACTTTTTCATAGCTACTCAGATGCCTCTGAAGAATACTATTCTGGACTTTTGGCGACTCGTTTGGGACTATGAGTGCAGTGTTATCATCATGCTCAATGAGTTGGATGATAAGGTAAGATACAAAATGGCATCCCACTTTTTGAGAAGTTTTGGGATGTGATGTAGAATTATTTTACCATCCCTGATCTCTCCCCCTTAAAGATAAACAGGAATAAACACACCTCCTTGTGAAGGATCTCTTATCCTTATGACATCACTTTTCAACCTATTTTAATTCCTTCAAACAAATCTTCTCAGTATCACTTCCAGATATGAATTGCTAAATACCTTTCAGCATTTCTCAGGATTTTGTACATTGAATAATTGTTTTTGTACAAAAAATGCGTAGCAATGATACATTTATGCCTTGAAATCAAAGTTCTGTTGTTATTTAGTCAGCCATTACATTCTATTTCTCAGCACCAAATTCACATAAAAATTCTTCATGGTATAATGACGGTACCTCAATATTATCATTCTGCATTGTACCAACTCCTCTATCTCCTTACATTGTGCTGTGCAGTGATAGCATTGTTATTGCTACTTGTTTTATTATAAATATATCACTTTCTCTACAGGATCAACAATACTGGTCCGATTCTTCTCCACTCACATTCAGTCCATTCACCATCGTACCCCTCTCTTCAGATTATCAGGGTTCTATTTGTGTCCGCAAAATGGAAGTTACTAACACAGCTCTGCAGGTTAATTCATTTTTTAAATTATATTTTTGTTTATTTATAAACAACTCAGACTCATGTAAGAAACAAAATAAAAAAATTGCAAAATTCTGAGTGTTCGTTTAAAACAGAAATTACTGTTTTTAATCTTGAGTCTGTGAAGGCAAACTTGGGTTGGCTTGGATTTTGGATTTAGAGTACCCTGGATTTGGACATGACACCAAGTCCAAGCTAGTCCATCAATATTTTACTTCCCCATGTAATATTTTTCCATAATTTAAAGGACAATCTATTGTAATTGGTTGGTGCTGTAGAATATTCAGTAGGTTCGTTTGCATATAAAATCAGAATGGCTGGTTGATTTTCATATTTAATATTTGTTAGTGTGGAGCTCAAATATTTCTACTCATTAAATCTCTCACTGTTTCTTTCTCGGATGTAGAGTGTGATCCTTGGTTACACAGTATGTACAGTGTTGTAGCTTCTGACAGGGACCACCCACCCTATGCAAAAGAAACGCTTATATAAGGATCCCCAACAACGATTGGCTTTATAGCTCAATAGGTAGAACATACAGATTTAAATTTTGATGTCACTGAATCAAGTCACAATCCCATTCAATAAATGATTTGCTCACTTAAATGTTCATATATTTTTCCCACGTACAGTAGTCCTTAATTCATAGTCAATATATAGAGATCAAATTTAGACGACCATATATTTAGTTTTATTAGATCTGGCCCATTTATTCAAACACCTATTGCAATAACCAATCACTTTTAGCAGTCTGTCTTGTCTTTGAAAATAGTCTCAGAATATCCGTACCGTGATGCAAATGCAGTGTCTTGGTTGGCCAAATAACGAGACAGTCGCTAGCTCACCAGAGCTGCTGTTGCATTGCGTTCATCAGCTCAGCAAGTGGTGCAAGGAAAGTGCAATTGATCGTGTTCTGGTACATTGCATGTAAGTTGTCTCTGTTAACATGGTTCAACTACTGGTCATGCCCTCACTAAACCTTAATTCAGATAAGCTGCCACTACTTATTGACTATTTTCTGATCAAATATGACAAATGGTCAAGTGTTGTATGTATAGTCACTAATGTCAGCTGGTTGTTTTTGCAACATAGTGTATTCCATCTGGGAAACATGCTAGTACTTCCATGTAGCTTATTTTCTGTCAATGAAAAGTGTTCGCAGGTTCTTTACAACCTGTAGTCCACTGTGTTTAGGGGTCATATTTTGAAGGCATATTTTTAAAGGCTATACAGGACAAGTCTAACAGTTAAGCATTATGCTGTTACTGTTATAGCTCTTTATAGAATAAATGCCAAACATATCTAATGCTCATGGAAAATTTGATTTTAACATGCTATCTGCCTCTAAGTTGCAATTTGTTTTTCATTGACTTTTTTGGATGAGAGAATGTCTTGCACATGTATGTTGTTTTCCGTCCTGAGAGAATACCCTTAGAGACTGGATGATTGTGTACCTTTAACATGATTTGGATGTGTGTGTCTTTTCTTCAATTTATGCACTCTCTCTCCTAATCTTGTACTACTTACCTACAGGGATGGTGTTGGTAGGACAGGTGTCTTTTGTGGATTAGTAGCAGCTTTGGATCAGGCACAAGCAGTCAAAGAGGTTGACATATTCCAACTCATTAGCAACATGCGTTCAGCTCAGCCACTCATGATCCAAAACCTGGTATGTACCCTATGATATATCTGCATGAATATTTGTAATCAAATGACCTTATGGATGCCACATGTATCCGCTGGCCTGACTGTTATTTTTTCAAGGAGGGATTGTTCTTTCTTTATAAGTGACTCTTTGCTTTACAATACAGACACTGACAGTTATAAAGCCTGCAACACACTCATCACAAAAAGTATCCAGGGCCTGGTGCATTGTAAATATAATAATGGTGTAAGAGTTATTAAAGAAAACCAACTAGGAAGAACTGTCAGGTAATTGTGCCACTTGAGACTGGAAATTATACACTTGAGAGACCATTCAAAACAGTGTATATGTGTAAATCAAATGGGGAATAGAATGCTTGGGGTAGCAAGTTTATGAATATAATGGCTGCTTGAAGGATACTTTTATCATCATGAATGGTAATAATAAAACATAAGGACTCAATAGTTTAAATTAAAAAATAAACACAATAATAAGTTATTATCTGTTTTAATTGTTCTTCATTTCAAGTAGTAATTATTACTATCAGTCCCCAGGAATAATTTTAATTGAATTTGTATGTAAATTGAACAGAACAGAACGGCAATGTAAAATTCGGCAAGTCAAACAGCGTTGACAGATAATGAAAAGAAACGCAACATGTAAAGTAAAAAGAACACTCCCGTCTTGTTGGGCAGAGTGAATAGAACTCACTCAATGCAATTACAGCTACTGCCAAAGAGGAGCTAGCACGGCATAGCGATTACGTAACACTTAATTTGTATTAACCCATTCCTAAGATATACACAATCAGTTAAACTTACCTACCTACAACAGATGTACATTCCTTGAATAAAATGCACAGACCTCATAACAATTAAGGATAAAGAGACTTACCCCTATATGTTCTTTTAGGTAATATGCTGCTGCTGTGGCAGTAGTAGGTAGTAAATAATGTACTGGTACGAATAAACGTATGACTGGTGGGTAACTGAAAGTAGCTGATATTTGAGAATACTAAGATGGCATCGTGGACCTACATAAGTATGATGGAACATATCGCTAATTAAATGTGCGAGTGCGGTTTCATATACACGTTGGGTAGTATTGACCTTTATACCCATTCCATTAACCTAGAATAAAAAATAACTGAATGTGAATGTCCTAGCTTTTCAATGATATAAATGCTTAGATAAACTAGCAATAATCCATACAAGACATGTGTCTGGCTCTGAGGCGACTGATATAGTGTAGTTTATACAAGCATGTCCTTGAGATAAAGTAATACTGCAAAATTGATAGGATGATTACGAGGTGAACCTAAGTTAAAGCATAGTAGTAACGGCGATCGTATCTGAAGTTAAAATAAGCTAAGTCGCAAAGAAAATATAATCGTTCTCCACAAAATATGGCTTACTTAACATCATGTCCATAAAGACTAAGGAATAATCCCAGATAATTATGAATATGAAAAAAGGTGCATGTGGTATTGATAATATTTCTGTTAATTTTCTCCATGATAATCGTTTTGCTTTAGCAGCTCCTCTTACATTTATTTTTAATTGATCAATTTCAACTGGTTTTGTACCACTTCATTCCAAGGAAGCTACTCTGATATTGAAAGGTAGTGAACTAGCGACAGTTTATGTGTTTCTAAACTATAGACCCATCTCAGTACTTTCAACAAAATTTCTAGAACGCATTATTCAACCGTACCATTAAATTCCTTGATAAAAATAAACACTTAGCAACAGACAGTTTGGTTTTCGTAAAGGCCGCTCTACTGCTACGGCAGCTTTAGATGTCACACAATATATCATAAATGGTTTTAACAATATGGGAGTACTCATTAAGCATATTTCTTGACTTATGGAAAGCCTTCAATACTGTCAATCGTCACATTCTTTTTGCTGAATTATATCATCACGGTATTGGAGGAGTTGCTCACAATTGGTTTGTTAGTAACTTATCCAACAGACAACAACTTGTGTCCATTGAGTTATTATTCATCTTATCGTATTATAAATTGTGGTGTGCCCCAGGGGTCAATCCTCAGGCCTTTGTTATTTTTGCTATATGTAAATGATGTTACCCATCGTTCACATCTTTTACATTTACAGTTTTCGCTGATAATACCAGTGTTTCATATATATGCACAACAGTTTTGATGTCATTTCAGTCCTCAACTCTGAATTAAAAAAGGTTGCTAATTGGTTTAAGGTAGATAAGTTATCACTGAATATCAGCAAAACTAATATCTTGGTTTTTCATCCCTATCATAAGAATATGAAAAATATTGATATATCGATTGATCATACCCAAATCAAACGTGATGCTACCATTAACTTTTTGGGTTGATATGTACATTGACCCTTTATTAAAATGGTCTTCTCATATTAATAAGGTTAAGACTTCTATTTCTAAATAATTGGGGTATTCTATCAAATTAAGAGAGTTTGTACCTAGTTATATCCTTAAGAATTTATAGAATACTCTCATTGATCCTCATTTAAGCTATTGCAATCTTGTGTGGGATAATGCTCACCCTTCTCATCTAAATCAATTATTCATACTCCAGAAAAAGGCTGTTCGGATTATCACCCAATCAAGTTTTAGAGTACATACTACCCTCTTTTTACCAGATGAGGTTTTCATAATATTTTTGACATCCACAGACACCATTGCGCTACATTCATCTTTAAATTTGTTAAGCAACAGTTACCAGATATTTTCTAAAATTTCTTTTCTTTCACTCATAATATACATTCCCACAATACCAGGTCCTCCCAACACTTATTTTCTCTTCCCATTAATTCCGACCTTTTCAAATGCTCAATTGTATCTGAACAATGGTACTAAGTTTTGGAATCAAATCTGTAATTCCATACAAAGTGCAAAATCCGTAAAGTTATTTTCTGATAAGTTCAAAAAGACACTTATATCTACATATGAACACTTCTACTTTACCCTTATGTATTTTCATCTCCATTTTTGCTTTTGTTTCTATTTGACATCTATTTTATACCAACTGACTGCTCTATTTCTTTTCTTCTGGACAAGATACCGGGTGGGTCAATAAGATGGGTGGGGTGGGCGCAGATCCTCTTCTTAACCTTCTATTTTCCCTTTTATTTACATTTACTTTGTAATTTAAGTATGTTACAGTGGGCTTCTTGTAGAAGTTTCGGCTTGAAAGCCCTTCCACCATTTTCTTATCAATTGTTATATGTCTTTTCACTGTAAACATTGTAATATATGCATGAAAATGGAAAATAAATAAAATAAAAATATAATTGTATATGTAACTAATCCATTACACTATGGCGTAGCGTTCAATTTAGCAGCTGATCAAACTGTCTCTGGGGCATGTGGGCCAATGAACTAAAAACTAAATTTAGGGTGAAATGTGACTAATCCAATAAGAATATAGGGGTTGTAAAAGATATTGAAAGTTGCAACATATACATATATGTGGCTGCATAGCATTGTAAAGTAACTGACTTCCAGATCCATAATTTGGCAATTTTGTGTTTAGCATTTTCTACATGATATCATTATAATGTATTCTATGGGTATTTTAGACTAGTTCATCAATTTATTTAAGATCTCGCTAATGTTTCTTTCGATTGATATTTTAGGAGCAGTACCAGTGTATCTTTGATGCAGTGCTTATACACTTGGAGGCAAGAAGCAGCACCTACACAAATGTGTCATTCAGATCAGAACAATCTAGGAAGGAATGTTAGCCCAAAGTGGCTCACATATTCAAGTAGGCTAATCCTTGTATCATGGAGAAAGTAGTAATGGTAGTTCTAGGCATTTGTTTGCTACAATGCCTTTCGTGCATTATATTACAGCAAGTGTTCATTGTATGATTCATAAATGCTTATTTGCATAATTATTGGTTTACACAAACAATTTTAGACCATTTAACTTGGGTGCCTCTCTTAGCAACTGGTAATGGGGAAAGACACAAAATGTCCTCTCTTTTTGTTTTGAGAGAGGAATGGTGGATACTTTATACACTCTAAAGGTTTTCATCAATCCTTTCCGGAATTATTGTAAAGTGAACTTGAAACAATTTACATAGTTGAAGACAAATTATGTTTGCATTTCTTACTGAAATTTCATGGGTTTGCCTTTCAATATTAATCATAATCAGATGCATGTAATTTGTATAAATCAGTAGCAATTGCCTTGCAGTTAAATTTAAAAATATATGTGAGAGAACACGCATATCAGAGAGGATTTTATTTTAATTTTAATCTTAACGGATTATTCAGAGGTTAAATAGGAATACAATCTAAGTATCCAGCAGCTGAAGTAAGAATTTTCTTGCCATTACTCTAAGGAAAGTTGATAGACAACTAGCTAATACAAGTAAGGATCAAGCTAAACATGGTCATACTATCTTTTACTTATGCCTATTAGTTGTCAGTAGTAATTTACCAATATCTGTACTTAAGGTAACAGGATCAGTTGTTTGTGATCTGTCCCAGTCCCTCTTGTAAGGTAACAGGATCTATGCTAGTATTGATTTAAATATTAATAAGGTTAAAAGGGTATTTTTTGGTTGTAATCATGACTTTATGTTTAATTTGATTGTTATTCTAGTGAAATGTTATACTTTAAATTGTAAAAAAAAAATCCATCTGTTTTTGGGTTGCTTGACTTTTTGAAAGGTTACTTCAGCTTTAATACAGAAATGCTATTTAGATCTAATATGAAAAATGATTGGGAACGATATTGGGAGCCTTGGGTAAACTTATTGGGGATTAACATTGAACATTAATAAAAAATATACTTTCCCATTGCATGGGATTATATGTATTTGAATTTATTTTTGTGTTTACAAAGCAAGATGATACATGTTGATTGTCGTTTTTGTTTGTACTAAAATGAGAGTTTAATAAAAATTTTTTTTTTAAAAAACAGTATCAGTAACCATTATAACCTTTGATATCATAATAGACTCTGTAGTCTGTTACATTGATTCAAGAAGTATATGTTATAAGGTATCAGGATCAGTGGTCAGGTACCTATTCCCAGTATCTGTGGTAAGGTTGATCAGCTCTCTATGGTCACCCAACAACACCTTTTTGTTATCATTTCTTTCTAGTAATGCTTGTTCCGAGACGTCTTTCATTAAAATCAGATATTTTATGAAAGATATATTGATATATTAATTTTTGTACTTTGAACATAACTAACATACTATGACATAAATGACATAAACTTCCCTGTCTGTCATTGGCTGTGCCATATAAGTTATAATCTTTAGATAATCCTCTCAGTAAAAAGAACACCATGGGGTACTTTAGCTGTTAAAATAATATTTGGTTAAGTTCTCATAACAATATCCAACTATGTTTAATAAACAGAGATAGTTTGGGTTTTAATAGGTATATTTGCTCCTATCACAAGTTTTGAGTACTACTGGAGTTCATTTAGAAGTAGTCCTTTTTATCATTCAGTACCTTTCTCTCAGGATGAGTACTTTATGGGTACTTTTACTTAATGTTATAAAAGAAAAAGCATGCATGTAAAACTGAATATTACAGTGGAGAACTGCATTATTTTGTTACTAATTTGGCTTTGCGTAGTATTACCCTATGAGAGGGAGTACTATGGTAATATTCCTTCTCCATTAGTACATTTAATGTTCTGCTGATTATAAACTTTACATAGTTCATGAATGACGTGTTTTTGGTCATAGTTCCATTTTGGCAGTATTCTTTATATTTATATTCTCGTATATTGTATAAATCAAAAGTATTTGTACTTGGATGAAAGGTACACCTGCTTAGTACTCTAGAAGCTGTACATGAATACTGGTGCTCAAGCTATATTTGTATATATTTGTATTGGTACTCAGATTGTTAATGACTCTGGGAAACATACTCCATTACAACATTGCATCTTTCAAAAGCCATTGTTACATTACATCCAAATGACACACAATTTGCAAAAACAAAAGCTGCTTGATTCGGAGCTGACCTGTTACTAGATCGAAACCTTTGAGTTTGGTTTTCATCAAATTTTCATTCACACTAGAGATTTGATCTGTAGCTTTGTCTTGATAGATTGTATTGTTCCAAATCTAGTGTAAACAGGCAATATAAGTGACAATTTCATGTTGGTTGCTGAAGAACAGATAGTATTGGAGTACCTTTCAACTTCCCACGTGGTGCAATGTAGATAATATTTGTTCTATTTCATCAAAGTTTAGAATTTTACTTTAATACTAAATGTCAATACTCTTGATTGCATAGTATCTTGGTTTCTGCCTTTTTGTAGTAAATTTGGAATTTTCCTTTAATACTAAAATTAGATAAAGGTTTTTATGTATTATTTGTGTTTGTCTATTGTTTACACACAATTTGGAATTTCCTTTTATTTTTTTGGGTTTAGGTAGTGCTTTTTTGGCTGCATTGCTTGTACTGAAATTTGTAATTAAATTTTAATGGAATTCTAAATATACCTATGGTGTATAAGGTATTTGCTAGTTTACAGCCATAACTTGTATTCATTTGCAATAAGTTGGCTGTCTTAAACGTTCATTAAACCTTATAGCAATAATTGATATAATCTATTGTACCTGTGCTGTGGTTGATATTACCAGAGTGCACTCTGCACGGAGGCATTATAATGTTTATCTTAAAGTACTGAATTAACTTTCCCTAAGATAAGGCCATTTTGAGTTTGTGATGACAGTAGAATCATCAATTGATCTGATATCTTATTTACCACCGGTAAAAGTTCACTAAAAGAGTAGTCCTATTTAAATATTCCTTTAGCAATTACAGTAGCATCAGAGTTTGCATGTTCATATACCATCATTTTGCCAAACAACAGCAAATAGTTTACTTTGTTGTATTTTTGGTTTCGATGATAATCATAACCTAGTTTAGTTTAGTTTAGTAGAAAAAAGGATCAGGAGGGACACTTAAGTCTCCATGGAGGACCCTATAGAGAGAGAAAAAAAACTGAAGACACAAACACTCAGACCCGATTACAATGCTTAAAGTGCTTGTCCAAAGCATTCTTAAACCCATTGACACTAC
>KN886237.1:27594-47090 GCA_000934455.1 Apostichopus parvimensis
GGGGGGGGGGGGTTCTGGTCAATTTATTTGTTGGGCAGATTTTCAATTTGGTAGGGGGATTTTGGGGGGGCCAGGGGGATATCTTCATGTTAGTACTTTACATTAGTTACAGTAGGTGCAAATTGCAGAAAGTACCAGGAATTGTTGCAGATAGTTGCAGATAGTTCTAGATAGATTGCAGGAATCCAACAGTCGCGCCTCCTACTGCGAACATTGAGCTGCGGTCTCTTTAATGTTTCAAACGCACAGATGTACTAAACTAGTTCATTACAACAGGAAAACCATGCATGAATCTGTGGCAGACCTGGGAGTTATCAAGTATATTTACTATATTCAAGCACATGATGCACTCAAATTGATTTTTTCTCACAAAAGTTTGGGAACGTGTTCTAGTATGAGCAACTGTATCATTACTCATCGTTGCTCATTAATCAAACATTTCTGCAGTTTTTCCTTACTAGTTGTATTACAGTACACACTATATGCTTCAGTGTGCTTCTCAAGAAAAGGATGGCAATTTTGCTAACACGCAAGTTTTCTTTCTTGGAGCAATTTGACAATAACATGATGTTCTGCACATTTGCACAGATAAAATGATTAATATGTAAGTTTGGTTAGATTCATCAAAGATCCACCAGCTATACTCAAGGGTGAGAAATAAGCTGTTGGCGAGCGAACAACAGTGGCCAGAACTTCCCAACTGGCGTCCAGATGTTTCCTAAAGAAAATTAGTCTTTTCACAGAAAGTGACTCATTGACCCGAAAATCTTTTATTTCATCTTAAGCTATATATCTAAACCCAGTCCTGCACTCGAAAGATAAATCACAACACCGAACTGCTGCGATAAAATAAAGATCTTTTATTTGTTTTAACTGACACGACAATTAGCCCAAACTATCCATTGTCATCTCTCACCTTAATTTATCTGTCCGTGTGAAGAGTAGAGACAGTAAGATAGTGATCGTCCAGAGTACAATGAGGATGAACAAACCAACGCCGATACCAAATACCAGAGCCATCGATCATCAAGAGTTTTTGGCCAAATGAGAAACTGAAGGAAAAGGAAAAAGAAACCAGAAATGTGACGCTTCTTCATGCTAGGAAATATTTGACAAATGCCAAGTGAGCATGTTATATTGCGATATTTTGAAAATTACAATTTAATCAATTTGGAGTTAGATGCTCTGCTGTAACATCACCATCCCTTGTCATACTGATTTATTGCTAGGCCTGCATGTGGTGACTTGTTGTTAGTTGAAAACTTTTCCTTGTGAACTTTTGAACTTGGAGGGTTGCCCTATTCCCATATTCTGGAATAGTGGGTAACCCCCAATTTCTGTTTGTGTACGGATTACAAGTTTAATCCACTTGCGAACGTGTTAATCTAATATCGTACGTCATGTATGAATGAAGGATGGTGTGGGTTGCTTTTTTCCAAGGTTTGTGCTTTACTTTTTAAAAGTCTATGTTAAAAAACAAAGGCCCTAATATATATAGCGTGTTATTTTTTATATATATTTTTTATAACCATGCGTGTAAGAGTATGTACAGTACATAGCCTAGGCTATGCATATTGAATGTATGACATTGACAGTCTCGTAACTAAATGCTTTGAACCATAGAAGAGAGTTGAGGAAAATCCTGGTTGTAGTTACGATACCGGGATTCATGTTGCAACACTACAGGTTATGTGAAATTTGCACTACCGCACAACGCTACTGCTGGCCATGGTTTACCTTGATGTAATGTACATATATACACCTGCTGGTGTATCTAACACTGCTGGCCTTGATGTAATGTACATACATACTGTTGACATTTTACTGCATTTTGTACCTCTACAAACAAAGACAAGTTCTCGAAGATATAATGGCATGCATGAATGTCTTATTTTTTTCTTGAAATTTGCAGGATTGCTTGTGAACTTGCTATTCAACATAGAAATGTGCTTTGCTTTCATACTAAGTGTATCAAAATACATCTACATTTATATTTATTTACTCAATTTCAGGCCCTTTTCCATGCTGATTGAAATCCTGTCAAGGAACTGAGTATTTAACATTCAGTTAGGGAAGCCTTGCAAATCTAACCGCCGAGTCCTGACTGGTGGATTTATCCGCGGCTATAATGAGCACCACCACAAGCAGATAATGAGTCACACATGAGTGCACACTGTCTCCAAACTACGCTCCACGCTATACAGTTACATGCACAGCCGCAGTCAAGCTTTTACTAAGCCGATTTGAACACATGAGCGAGTTGCACAAAGTAGCACTCTTAATTAAGAGTCAAAAGGTATCCAAACGTCCCGCAAAGATAGTGTGTTTATACGCCATATTTTATCCTTCTGCAAAGGCAAAACTTTCGTGACAATAAGTAAGGAAATGTGAATTAATATTGCAGAAATAAAAAAAACTCATTTTCTTTATTTGCCCAGTCGTCCAAGTGAGTACAATAACTTTTGTTACCATTTTGCAAGGATAAGTTTCCAGTTTTCAAAATACGTAAGGCTCTAGCATAATCCTACGTGTGAAGAACAGAACCTGAACTCCCTAGCAGGTGAAAAAATTGGTTGACTGTAGAGCAATTTTTGCACTCCGGGAGATCTGCATTTTCTTTTTAGCCAGCAAGTAACATTCATGGGCGTGAAAAAATTACATAGAGGCCTGTACGCTATGCTCGCCGAAAGTCCAGCCTAATGGAGAATAAATTGTGGCAATTCTTATGATTGCATGGCCACGTAACAACACAAAAAGATAAATGGGAGCAGTCTAGTCGAACCCGTGTTTGTTCGCTCAACTTGTATCGCAAATAAACTTGCACGAACCATTCTCAATCATAGGCCTAACATACTGTAGGCTAGGCATTTTTTACAGCAAGTTGCTGTGATTACCTTAGAAGATTTAGTTCTGAACATGGTCGTATTAGCAATTAGGACCCAGCCTACCTTGATGTTAAGTTTATTTTTAGCCTAGGCCCAAACATTTAAGGCTAGCTAGCCTAACCTTAACCAAAAAGTTATCCTGTGCTTGGTATTACTATTAGGAACTGAGTTAGAAATGTTTGTTTGTTTTCCAATCCTAGGCCTAGACTAATCATATTCCGTCAAATTTAACTCGCTGAAACTGAGACCTTTATTATACAGAGTTATGCGACTAGCGTAAAATGTGCCTATATTAAAGAATTTACGTCTTACTTAGGCATAGCTTGAGTGTGCTTCACTATCATTAGCCTACCTAACGCTAAGTATTTCCTTTTGGAATAGCATACCAAGCATATATGCGCCTAGTCCTAGGCTCGGCTAGTAACGTTAGCCCTACAGTAGCCACCCCCCGTAACGGAAGATTCCCATGGTAAATCGTAACTTTCAAGTATCATAGACAAGCGGACTAGGCCTATGCCTAGCCTATGTAAAGAATGACTTAGTTATGTACTTCGAAAAAAAATCGAAGGAGTTGAAGAAACGTTCATTATGTTAATGTTCGTTTTGAAACTACCTCATGTAACGAAGGCTCACCTTGTTTTCCGAGTGCCCCAGTCACTGTAAAAAGTGTAATTATCAGTATCAGCCTGCAGTTGCTACTAGATCTTGCTGTAGTGTTAGTGTTACTGTCTTTACTCTTTAGTGCTTCCTAATCAATAATGTGGTCCATAAGGATTGGAAGGACAACGGCAGTGAACTGTAATAGGCTATTATTACAGTAAGACCCCGGTTTTCTGAACTGGTCAGACCGAAGGTAGTTCGGATAATCGAAACGTTCGGATAACCGAATGTTCGTCTTTTCACTAAAAAGATAAAAATGCATTTGTGTTTATTTCGGGAGGTTAATTGTGACCTAACTTGGGGGAGGGGTCATAAAACCTACCGAAAGCTAACTCAAGGCCGCACAGGAAAGTTGACTAACGTTATCTACCTCTAGCGCGGGATCATTTTGTTCCCACTCAAACGTTATCTTGCCACGTATGAAATGGTACGACAACACTTAAATTAGGCTAATCTATATATTGGTTCAAAGGTTAGGAAATATGTAACCGTCATATTCAACTATTTCAATTGCCTGAGTGATATATAAGAACTTATAGTTAGTTTACTTCTACGTAGAGCATATACAACTGCAAGTGATCAAATTTATAAAACTACTTCAACCTCAGTTGTCTGACAATAAAATGCTACACCAATGTGATCGCGAAATGGATCACAAAACCTTGGAACGGTGTAGCAAGCATGCTAGTACATGTACAGCGTAGTGTACCTAAAAAAAAAATTCACAAAAGCTACTATATGGAAGTGTATCTATATCAAAAGCTACTGCTGGCGATGACTCTGCTGGCGTGCACATATGTAGTTCAAATGTGTGGGTCCAAATTCAAAAGTGTTACTTTTATGGGCCTCGGGGAGATTAGCGCTCTTATTGCTAACTGAGTGTTACCTAGTTTTGATAAGACCCTACTATGTACAGCCCATGCAGTGGCGTAGCCAAGGGGGGGGGGGCGTGGGGGAAGCCCCCATGAAAGCTTGTCGCCCCCCCAGTCGCCCCCCCACTGGGATTTTGGGTGTCGAAAAAAAATTACATGTGCGAAAAATATATCATTGGTCTGAATGGTTTCGAATCTCCATGGTGCACTCATGAACGACCCTTCGACCGCGGACCGGCAGTAGGCTATACCCAGCAAACACAAAAACGTTTTTAAAACGTTATTAAAACGTTTCGTCTTTTGTTATGATAACGTTATTTATGGTGTAATAAAGATGTCACGAAAACGTTTTCAGGCTATTATTTCAAAACATGTTTTCGTTAAAACATTAATATAACATTAATATAACATTAATATAACATAAAAACGTTATGCCGACGTTTTTATAACACCACATTTAACGTTATAAAAACATATTTTAGGCTTTTTTAAAAATATTATGATAACGTTTTGTGTTTGCTGGGTAGTTGCTGAAAACCGGACGTGACATATAGCGCATAGGCCGGGTTTTAACTTCTGGGACGTACCCTGATGCTCTTAAACCGCTAAAAAACCAAATTTTCAAGAAAGGAAACAATACTATCGCTGAGAATCAGTCTATCACCCGAATAATGTTTCAGACGCAATCTTTGATCATGTCAGTTTGACATATAGTTCGGTCATTCAGTATGTATACTTGGCTGAAAGCCCAGTCAATCTTTCCTTATTTTCCACGCGCAATTTGCAGATTTGTCGAAAAATGTCAATGCCGGTGTCAAACTCACAATTTTGTGGTATGACTCCCAGGACGGCAAGTCGAGAAACTCACATGCAGTCGCGGCGGATATATATAGCTTCCTTCGCCTATAGTAGCTGGCTATATGTCCGGGGACATTTTGGGGCATCGTTCCTATAGGCCTATATCTGAGGCCCTGGGGTCATTCCTTGACCGACTTGGTGCAATATAATGTGCCCATTTCGAAGTAAATGTATTCACAGATTGTTAGTTGCCATGGGTTTGAACAAATGAGGGGTATTCTATCCTGAAACATAGGGCAAAATGGGGCTGGGGTTTCCAGTTCGCCGCATCATTTGTCAACTTGCACTGGGTTCTAATGTTGATGTCAATTGGAATCACTAATAACAGAAATAATCCACCAAAAATTAAGGCCGCATGAACTTTATTGCAGATTTCCTGAGTGACGAATTTTAATTTTCTCCCGAAATCACGCAACTAGATGGCTGCTATCCAGCCTGGCAAGTGCCATCTCCAGCGATCTGGCAGATATTGAAATCTGAAATTTTCTTGTTATGCTGCGCGCCAACCGATGGTGGCGCTCCGCTCAGATAATACTTGCGGCTGGAATACTCGAATCGCTTACGTCCTCCCCCCCCCCCCGCCCCCGTTTCAAATCGGATTGACGCCCCTGCTTACAAGGCTTGGGAAGTGTCATTTCCGACGATCTAGGAGGCCTTTTTAGCTAAAAATTTCGGTACGTTGCGCGCCGACCCATGGTGGCGCTCCGCTTAGATAGTAACAAGACACTCTCCCAGGAAATGGTCAAACCCCACCAGCGCCCCCCCCCCCCACTGACAAAATCCTGGCTACGCCACTGGTACAGCCTATAGTGTACCTTTCTTTTTCACAAAGCTATTTTCCCGTATCTATTTGCACTGCATGCCAAGAGAACGCCCGTGGCAACGCTTTAGATTGATATCCGGACTGATCCTCAGGGTTACAGGCCACGAGACCGAAGGTCCGCGAGACCGAAATTAAAAAAGGTCCGCGACACCGAAGGTCTTCGAGACCGAAGGTCCGCGAGACCGAAACTATTACTATAGGCCTATAATATAGTGGTAAGACAAATCATACTACCGGTAATATTACGTTGATAAAGCGCGTAATTAAAAAAAAATTTACAGCCATTTCTTTTCATAGTGGATACCAGTGACTTGATAAGCCTGATTTCATAGTAAAATGGGATAATAATGACAGTTTACGCTATAACAAGGGAACATGTTGCGGTTTTCGGTTCTATAAGGAGTCAAAATTCTTTAGACTGGCTCGAATTTCAAATAATATTTTATGTAATATAATGTGACAATGTTAAAATATTGTTTTATATTGGTTTAAATCGCCCGTTTTTCCATACCTCTTCAGATTTAAGGGGGGGGGGGGACCATCCACCAGTGAAAAATTTAGGGGGATGCTCCCCCCTTCACCCCCACAGAGTTGTTTCTTTCTTTTTTGCTTTCTTGTTGTTGTTGTTGTTCTAGTATGTTCACGGAATCATAAAATGGTGTCATTTCAGGCTTCGGTCACTTGGCTCGGACTTTCAGTCTGGCCGGGCTATCGATGGACCATCCATAGACCATTGGTCTCGCGGACCATCGGTCTCGTGGACCATCGGTCTCGCAGACCATCGGTTCGCGGAAAATCGGCATCGCGGACGTTTGGTCTCGCGGACCTTCGGTCTCGTGGAAATCCCCCATCATCAGGCATAAAAATACAGTGGGCAAACACATTCGTGCTAGGCAGAAACGGACCCTGAGGCATGTACAGTTTGCACGCGAGAAAAAGAGTATTACAAACGACTTGGCCAAGACTAAGTTTAACCCTTCTTGTGACCGATCTTTTGACCTGCGACTATACTCACCGCCGTAACTGCATGTACCCAGCTGCAAGGCGCGCAAACCGTGAGCTACAGCCTATACATGACCATGGAAGACATGGCACATTTGTACATGTTAAATGCATACCTTTGGAGACAGGGCAGAGCTTGTGGTCTATTATAAATGCAGTGACACAGGGCCGTATTTAGACATGTGGCGGCCCGTGGGCAACCTTCAGTAGTGGAGGCCCACAGCACCCCAGTGATCGTCGTCCCGGGGGAGGGGTCCAGTAAGGGGGTGTCCCCCTCCCCCTTTGGATTTTTTTTAATAATAAAGGGTGCTTATAGATGCAAAATGGTGCAGTATTTGGTGATTTTTGAAGTAAATTTATGTTCAAGAATTTTCATTACGGTATGTAAGCCTGTTTGCCTACCCAATTTTCAGTACAAGTAAACAGGTTGCTACCATGCACCTCTCTCAGTGCTTTGCAATGGCAGGAACAACCACTCATAGCTGTTTCTACCATTCACCAAGAGATACAATTACAATTGAATATGGCTTGCGTATATGTAGATGACGTAAAACGCGCGCAATATGATTTTGATTGATGGTACAGTACGTGTCAGCCTACATATTCCTTATAGGGTTTTCATGAAATATGTGGAGGCCCCTTGTTGTGGAGGCCCATGGGCAACTGCCCACGTTGTCCATTCCTAAATCCGGCCCTGCAGTGACAATTATAATGAAGAATATTTCTAAATTACAAAACGGACACGAACATTTAGAATTATTCCGATTTTGTATTAACGATCCCATATAGCACGGCCCGCACGGGCCTGCAGATAATAATAATAAAAAAATAATAAAAAATATTTTAAAAACATTAAAAAACTCTCCTCTCTTATAAGTTTCGTTGACGGACAGAAACAGATGAAAAGACGCCATGAGCTATATTATTTTCTCTTTAATTGTTCATGTAGTTCAACTGATCTCCGATTATTTTTTCGAACTTCGCCATATTTTCTCCATACCGACCGAATCCGGTCTTTTTCGATATCTTTGTATCGGCACCAAATACCGACATGCGCCGAGGGTCTTGTTGAAGGTCTTCTGTTTCGTAATACAGATTACGAGCTCGTGACGAATCTGGAATAAGTGACGACGTTAAATTGGTAAATCTCTCGTCGTTGTACGCCGGATTTTGGTCTAAATCAGTAAATCGGCGATCCGCTTTCCTCGCTGCCGTGGCCTCCGGTTTGCGACGTTTTCTTCGTCTCGATTCTTTTCTCGAATTACCGGTTGGGCGATTAATCACGAGCGACGGGGTTCTAATTTGCATCTGACGGGAGAACCCTTCACCGACCTTTTTCGATGCCGTACCGTCAATTTTGATCCTACTGTCATGTAAGATGGAATTGGTTGGTCTCTCTATAATATCATCAGAATCACCTAATTTCTCTTGCTCGACCTGTTCGTTTAAAGTGCTGCTTTGAATCAAATCGGTTCCTTGTAAAAGCACAGCTTCTTTTTGCATGAAGGGAAGTAACAGGTTCTGCATCATCTTAAGTTTAGCCGATGACGATTTCCCTCTTGACGAAGGCGGTGTCGCCACGTTCTTCATTTCGACTCCCTCCGACATCACCTTTAAATTCAAGTCTTGAAGAACCGTACGTGACATTTCCTCTTTGGAAGCTCTACTATTTTCTTTACTCAATCTTAGTTCTAACTGATCTTTAGCGGCCGAAGAACCTTCAACCATCGGAGCTTTCTGCTGGGGTGTCGATGATACCGAGTTATTGACGTCATTCGCGAATGGGTTTTTCACCACTTTCTGATCAGAATCCTCAAACCCATCATCGACGTCGCTATCTTGTACCGCGGCTAACACTTTCTCCATTTCATCCGCCACGATGGATCGCATGAATGGACTACTCAGAAACCGTTCAGTCTCAGCCACCGCGGTCTCGTTCGACCGCGATTTATCACAGGTTAGAGGCCGCATATAATTTGGGGACGGTGGAGCCTTCTTCTGCGGTAGCACCGCGATATTGTTCTGATTGACGGTACCTATGTCGGGCAAGATTCGGTCGGTCGAATAAGTCAGCTTTTTATCGGTGTTCATCTCAGATGCAGCGAATCGTATCCTAAATTCTCTACTCTTCCGCGACAGCAACTTTTTTCTTCTTTCTTTGTCTTCTACCAACTTGTCTTGTTCTACGAGTAATTTTCGCGATGCATATTCATTAGTTTGTAATATGCATTGACCAATGGCACTGTCTTTTGCATTTCTCGCTGTCTCTATGCCTTTCCTCTTGTCTATAAGCAGTTTCCTCGTTAAACGAGAACCAGAAGACCTTGATGTGACGTCATATTCTGTGTCGTAGTTCTGCTTGGCCGTAGACCGTAGAGTCACTTTCCCGATGTTGGTTAATTTTAACTGTCGGGCGATAGATATCGCTCGTTGCTTGTCGATGTGTCTCGGTGCCACTGGCGGTCGAGACTGGCGTAAAGTCGACGGTTTCTTCACGGGCTGAGGTCCAAATAGGGCGTTCAAATTCATAGCTTATCTGGAAAACAAGTAAAAACAGAATCAACAGTTTTTCATAATTGTTTTTGCCATAACGTTTACAAATATAATTTGTGACACAGTGCAACTTAACTTGCCTAGTTCCAAACAAATATATTTATATTTGTTGCCACAAAATACCCCACTTAGTTTGTAGTGAAGTTTTTTTTGTGGTTGTTGATATAAGTGACAAATCTTTTGACCTAGTAACTAGATTTATTTGATAATGTGCAAACCAAATGGTCGTTCGTAAGAAGAAAAAACATTTTTTTATAAACCCAGTTATTAATACTTTCAATTTTAAGTTAATAATCCAATTCGAATGTTGAACTTAAATTCTTCTCGTTCTTTTTTTGTGTCAGTAAGTCTTTCTTTTGTCATTTTACCAGGAATACCATATGATTAATGTTCAATCTGGAGGCAGGGAGGGGAAGTGTAACGTGGATTTATCAGACTAAGTAGGAATATTCAAAGAGAAGAAAATCACCCGCAAGTTCACGCAGAACTGAAATCACTGTGTCGACACACTATATAGCTATAATCTCAGGAATCGTGCATTGACACCAAAATATAAAGTGCAAGTTTTCAGAAACTCGTTTGTATACAGAGCATCTATTTTAAATGACTTGATTTGATGTAACTTGTATAGTCTCCACAAATTTTATTCCCTAATTGGGTTACTGTTTCCAAACTTTTATACATTTTATGAATGCACATAACATTTTATTTATTATACTCACCACTTTCCTATTTATGAATTGTATTTTATGCAATTTATACTGGAATAAACGAAACGAAATCTTAAAAAAAAATCATGTGCCATGGCTTTGAATTGTGAGGGAAAGTCAAAAATGTATTCATCAATATGATCAATTTCCATTTTTATCTTGATTTGTCATTGTCGGTATAAAACCAATAGTAGTAAATATTCATCGAGTGAACCGTAAATCAATGAATATACTAGCCTATACTCATGAGACCTATACCTTGAAATATCAACAACGAAAAAGGTACGACTCTCAGACCATTTCACACAAATAAGTATAATAGGTATTTTTGTGGGGGGGGGGGGGAGGCTGCATCCTTAGAACACAGCAACATGGCATGGCATAAGCTGTTCCCCGCCCACCCCCTCCCGTCGTTAACAATCTTCTACGAATATTATTGCAACCTGAATCCTCATATTAACGGTCAGGCTATCGAAAATTACCCCCCCCCCCCAACCCCACCCTTATCCCAGCACACAATTTGATAAACATATTCGGACTTTAGCGAACACTTTCACCGCAGGCCTACTTACTTTGTTAAAGGCCTATGTCGAAACTCGAAAGATGATACAAAGAAATGGATTGACACTCACCTCTTATTGGTACTAAACCCACAACTTAGAGAAAATCCTTCGAGTCATTATAGTGCTTGCTTCTCCCTTAGGTTTAAAAAAATTCCATATTTTCTTCAGGAAACATTTTGCATGAATTTGAAAGTAAATGGTACTTCAGGTGATGTTACGCAGGCGGCAATTCCTTACTGCACTGGCACCATTTAGTATACAGTAAGGCACAATGTTTACAATAATTGTACATGTGGTAATAGGCGTTGCGGTGATCGGTAACTAAGGTATCGATTTCCTTGCTCCCATTCATGGCACGGAGCAAAGCGTCAATAACGAAAATGGAGCTTTAGTTGCAGCAAAGCATTGTATAGACCCTGCCTCGTCTTTAGGCTAAGCTTGGGTTATAGTATGCTTTGTGCGATCGCAATTGCGGGGAGATAGATACGGGGATGAGGGGGGAGGGGTTGATCATGTATTCTCATTTTACATAGTTCTCATTTACAAAGGAGCTCGACGCCAATTCCCCATTCCTCCAAGCTCATGCATCGCACTAAGAACACTACATACTGAAAGTTTTGCTTTCGATGCAATGTTTATGGGAACATATAAATAATACTGACTATGTGGCATTATTTAATTATTATCTTATATCCTCATTAATTCGGGAGTGGACAAAGATGGATGAAGCAGACTTGGGCGGTCCATTAGTAGGCCTATTGTAAAAGCAAATCGAGTATCGTTTGTACAACAGCAGACAGAGCTTGTGAGCTCGGAAAACATGTTTCGTTGTTGTACTATAGCGCCCTCTTCAATAGTTGTTGACATGACAACCAGGACCCGGAAATCATATGTTTACATAATACTAGGTAAGCTAGCTAACCCCACTGCATAACCATACGTCCCGGGACCTCAGTAGTCTACCTGTGTTGTGTCTCACTTTTCCAGAGTTATTCGTTTGAATTTTCATCGAAATTTATGATAATGGCTGATGATGTTGCATTTCGGTCAATGATACGGGCGTCAGGCCTGGGAGAAGAATGGACTCACACAACAGATGAGCAAAAATTTCAACAATATGGTTGGCGAACGACCACTAAAGAAGATTGTTATTCGCCTGTCACCTTGGTAGGAAACTGGAACGAAGAAAAGTTTGACATATCAAAAGTTCGAGTACCACCGAGGCTCCCATCTCAGGTAAGCTAGCCAGGTTACTTTAAATATGAGAAAGCTGGAACGTACACTCGGACGAACATTAACAAGTTAGGTTAGCACCAGCTGGGCCTAGGCTTCTCGAAACTACTTGGTTAAAACAAAAGCTAGTCTAGGCCTATTTGTGTTACTGACAAGTTACCTGTTAGCATGGGCACTTCGTATTCCGGACACCTAAGCCTTAAAACACCCCAAAACTATATCTATTTGGTATAAATCACCTGAAAATATACTTGATATGGTGGGAGAAGTATGTTATAGTACGATACACGGCCAAACTTTCTTTCCTGCAAACTGTTTTCACGTTGTATTCCACGAAGATTCTTGTGATTGTAGAACTGGTATTTCTTTGCTAGAGTATTGCGAATATTCGGACACCCGGCCTACAGTGTGGCGCTGGTGATAAAATTGGTGGCGCAGTTGCTCTTTCAGTAATTATAACAGACTTCATAGATCTCCGTCATTTTATTGACAAATATGTAAGTATTTACTTGCACACGGGTCATTTTGGAGAGAAAATAACTGTAGCTTCGTACTTGTTGGTGAAATTTGGCTCTTCCTGTAGGGTGTCATGCATTTCTTAGGGGTGTCCGAAATTCGCAGTGTTCCGAAATTAGCAATACTGACTATACTTTAAGAAATGTAATGCAATAACTCAGTCGTAGCCTATTGGTATTCCCAAACTATCATCTCCTCTAGTATTAATCTCATATTTGGTAGCCTATTCTTTGAAGGTCTAGTCCAAGAACTTTTGGATGACTGTAGGGCTTGAAATGAAAGTCCTAATGCTGAGATCACTGATTCATATCCCTTTCTAGCCAAAGATTTCATTTTTCCAAGTTTACTTATTCAAATTAAAAGAAAATTGCCATGAACTGAATGCTCATAAAGAACAAAAGAAACATATCCCACTAGGCTACATAAGAAATTAAGTACGAAGTGCGTTTTCAATCATCACTGTCAGGCCACCAGAATCAAAATCACGGTCAAACATGACTGTAAATGTTTAAGAAGCTTTAGTAGATTAGTACGGTTCATTATAAGTTATTTTCATCATCTAGCTCTAGTCTGTCAACTTCAGCCTTGCATTCAGTTCCAGTAAAATGACGTCTTCAAGTATATTTTTTACGTCTTTAGACTTGATATTTCAACATCTTTTTCTATTTTTCATGCGATTCTTTTATTTTAGTTTGGACATTATTTTGAGACGACCCATAATGCATCATACACCAGTAAACCCAGGAGAGTGCCAAAGGAAATTCTTCATCTTGCAGGTGAACAGAATAAAGTTAATCAGTTTTACATGGATGTAAAGAAGTCTCATTCTTTTTCTTCGCATTAAGATACTGTAAGGGCAACCTTATCACTGCTCCCATGTCATTAAGTTTTGTATGAGAGGGCAGGGTGATGAATATCTACCTAAGTCTGTCTTTGGGGGTGGGGGAACTTCTCACAATTAAGGTGATGTTACATGAATATGTGTAGGTGTTTCAATGATTTTCCCAATTAATTACTATATGATACTTTCATGAATTATTGCTTAATAATTTGGATCACATTTTTTGTTTGTCCATCCAATACCCCGCCCTCCCAAAGTCCCCTGCCACAAGCTATAGGCTTGAAGTAGAATGATAGAAATTGTTTTTTCAACAAACTTTGGAATGTAAACCATTTAGAGCCATTTAGATTGTGAACACTGTCTTCCCTTTTCAATGTATGACTATATATATAAACTCTTGTCCTCATTTTTTCTTTTGCGCAGAACGTGAGCCGAGAGCGTTTCCTGCCTCACAGCCAGAGCTTGACCAGCCAGAACTGAAAGCAGAATACAATTCCTTCCAGACGACATCAAGAGCAGCTTTTGTGGATCCCAAGTTACGAGGGAGGCTGCTGGATTCGTCGGGGAAATAACAAACAATTAATACTTTCGCACATCCTGACAGAGACGGCCTTGAACATTCCTCCAAGTGACTAAAATCATGTATGAAAAAAAAATGGAAAAACTGCAAGTAAAAGAGTTTGGGATATGCATAAACATATATGAATCAACATGTATGCTTAAACATATATGAATAAACTTGGGTACTCTATGAAGACAGTTGATGTTTTCATGATGCGAGATGTTAAGGAGTCGAACAGATGAACAATTTGCCTTCAGCGCTCTCCAGTGGAATCTTAATCATGAATATCTCAAAACCTCTATGTAGTGGAAAAATGTACAAATAAAATGAACTTCTTTATTAAACTAAAATCTTTGTCCATATTTATAAGCTAGCCCAAGCAAAAATGCATGGTGCATTTTTCATGGCTGGTCAAATCAGAAAGTTGACCATTCAGCATCCCTCTCCATTCGTATCCTCTCCCCCTCCCCCACCCCCACCCAGACTTGTAGGGACCATGCAGCATACCTATCCATTCGTATCCTCTCTCGCCCCTCCACCCACCCCCTCCAAGCCTTGTACTGATTCCAGGCTTGTATGCAAGCTTACATACTCACCCACATGGACTTTTACTAGTATTCTGAGCACTTTGGAAATCTCGCAGATCTATACTAGTGTCACCTAAAGTACCATCACTTAAAGGCCATGTAGGGAGAGCATTCACTTGGATTCATATCAAAGAGAATTATAATTGTTCTCTCAACTACTGTTCGTACTACGAGTCTTCCTTTCCTTTTATAAACAACAATGAAAGATGGATAAAAGTTGTACTATCTTACAGTTTTTCTTTGTTCTTTCTTTCTTTCGTTAACATGAGTATTCAAATATTCAAAGATAATAAACATATATAGCTATTGCACCTTCTTATTGATACATTAAAAAAAAAAACTTCACATGCCATCAAATATTTTCTCCAACCAATCCATGCACTTGAAAATATACGATACCTAGTCAATGTTTTTATCTGGTAAAATCCAAACAAGAAATAGTTAATAAATAAATGTTAGATTCTTTCTTCCATAGTGAATAAATATATAGGTTTGATACCACGTCTGGGAACATACAACATAAAATGTTATCATTTAGTTTTCTCTCTGTCAGATTCTTTACATATATGCTACATGAGACAACAACATGTTAACTGTTACCCAGTCCTATAGACACAGGAAAGCGAGAGTGCGTTGTTGTGAGGTGACAGGTAAGGGAGGAGTTATGTAAATATATCCTTTTGAAAAGAACAAGGAGAGTCAGTAATACAGACATAAACCTTTGCTCCAAATCAGTTTTGTTCCTTCTTTAAATAGAAGTCAACACCGACCACTATGGAAACTAAACTAAATCATGAAAATAAAATGCATATTACTAGATTCTGAGCCTTCTAAGGTGAACGGTATCAAATTCTTGTCAATGGTAGCTGGCATTCAGCGATATATTGGATATTACATATATAAGATAATTCTCCCATGCCAACATGGAAGGAGTTATAGATTTATCGATAAAACACATACCCACGCACACCGGTTGGCATACCAGCCATAAATACCCCACTCTCTATGAACATAGTGCACTTTAATGCTTACTCTATCAATATGGTTACATTATTAATTAATAAATGTGAAGTTATTAAAGATACATGTGGTTACAATAATATTCAATTGGCCTTATGTCCCAATAAATACTGCAGCCAAAAAATTGCTTTTCTAGCTAATGATCAAGGTTCACCATAGCCCCACATCTCCATAGGCACTGTGTCAAAATTAGAATGCAGAGGAGGCTGCAACATCGTGTAGCCAGGCTGCGTTAACCTCGATAGCGCTGGTCTTCGGCAGCTAAGTGTCTCCTATCATACCAGCTTGTAACTCCAAACCTTATTTAACAGCCCGTTCTAGACACCCACCTGAATATCTGGCACTCTGAGGAAATCCCTATTGTTTCTGAAGTAATCCCTATTGTTTTTGAGGTATTCCCTATTGTTTCTGAGATAATCCCTATTGTTTGATACCGACCCAGCCTGGTTGCAGCGGATTTTGCAGCCGCTGCAGCTATTCTTCTCGACACATTGCCTTACCTTAAACTTATCGAAACATCAAGTGACTTGTATCTTGCGCAGTCTACGACTGTTTACCTCGATGGCGCTGACCTTCAGCGGCCACATGCCTCCTATTATACCAGCCTGTAACGCCACACCATACGCAACAGCCAGCTCAGGGTCTACTTCGATGTTCGGAACTTTGCCGAAGAAATCCCCTACGATCTCTCGGACTTTTGGGATCCTCGTGGAACCCCCTACCAGGATGATCTCGTCGATGTCGGATGCTACCATCTCTGACTCGTCTAACACGATTTGAATCGGTTCTAAAACTTTCGTGAAGATGTCCTTGTTTAACTCTTCAAATTTTTTCCTGGTGATGTTAAGCTTAAAGTTTTCTTTCTGTAAAGAAGGTAAACGTAGAGAAAGGCTGGTACTATTGTTGCTGGTGAGTTCTAGCTTGACTTCTTCCACGGCTAAGCGTAGACGCTGGATGTCGTCTGGTTGTCTCAGCTTCTTCTCCGACTTTCTTTCCAAGAGATCTTGTAGATACAGCATTAGCCGATGGTTGAGATCTTGTCCACCCAAATGGTTGTTACCTGACATAAAAGAACCGGAGAGAAGATATAACAACTTTCAAACCGCATTTTGTAACTGAATGCCGTTTACAATTTCTTTTCACCAAAGCTTTGGCATTCTTTCATTTCCAAACAAGGACGCCTGCAGCACGTGGGAAATGGGAGGGCGATCGCACTCCCCCCCCCACCGCCCTTTCACTTGAGTTCATAGCACGGGAAAGTTGGGCAAAAGTATCCACCTTTCCTTTGAGGACTTAAAAGCTAAAAGTTGATTAATTTACCATAAAATATTGGTAAATATTTGGGTCCCAGAAAGGCCAGAAAATGTCTCACGAAAGTGCTTTGTCCCATGAGCTTCCCAGGAATTAATCCCCGGACCTATTCCTGGGATTTGTTGTACCTGGACTCCACTCTGTCCATACGCAGTGCAGACAGAACGGGCTGTGCTTACAATGTGATCTGTTGAGTCAGCACACAAGATGCACACTCAGTGCAGTGGCTGTGTTTGTCTTTGATACTCTGAGAGAGGAAACTCAACTTTAACCCTTATCTTACAAGGCCCATAGAATCATTACCAAAGGGAAATTATTAATAATTTTAAATAAATACTCAACATCCAGTCATTTTTGGCAATAGAAACCTATGCAATGTTGGAAAGGTATTGCAATAGAGACAATAAGGGGTATGTTCATAACTTTTGAACTTGTCTTCAGAATAATAATTGTGTGAACAAAGATCTGTAGTGCACAAAAAGTTACCAAATTTTACATCATTAATAAATATTCTCACTAAAACAAGTTAAACCATATTCCCCAAAACTAGAAACTGGTTTGAGGGATTTACGAGTGACAATGCTTCACCTGTCTCCCACTCCACACCTGCACTTTCCTATCTAAACCGAAACTACACAATGGAAGGTTTTAGCCCTGTGCCTCACTCTCTGGGCACCAACCACAAACCCCTCCATCCGGATTTACCATTCTGAACACTAAATTTGCATTGCACTAATTTTGTTAATTTCGCACTTTCTGTAAACTTGATACTCTCGATCTCGACTGAAATCATGAATCTTTTAGCTAACGTCAGAGTCGCGTCACGAACCTGCTATAGCAAAAGTCTGGAACATGCCCCCCTGAACATTCAACAGAGATACATCCAGGGTACCACCTCCAAAGTCCACCACCACGATATTCTCGACATCGTCTCGTTTGTGAAGACCGTAGGCCATTGCGGCGGCGGTAGGTTCGTTGATGACCCGCATGACCTCAAAACCTGTCGGTAGTTTCAGACGAGAAAACAGTGTGAATAGATCTGAAGTACGCTACACGGACTGCTTGAGGGGAAAATGATCGGAAATGAGTGATCGTAATTAATGAGTATGGTCACAATATTTATCAGCAGAAAGGAGGACAATTTGCTGTGGCCTTGGGAGAGGGGTCTAAACTGACAGATTTCATCTGCTCTTTGAGTTTTCAAGGGTACCTACATAGAAAAAAAAAAAGAAAATTAAATCGAAATATGCTCTGTTACATGAGAGTGGTTGAAAGACTGAACATTACTACTGACAAATGTTCCCTCTCGTGTTCAAAATTGGGGAAGTTGGACGAGCAAATCACAGGCGAGAGGAAGCGTCAGATACAGTACTTAGAGGGAAATGAGCAGAAAGTCACGTCAACTTGTTTGAGATAACATGTAACATGATACTCGTAGTGACATTATCTTTAGATACTGAAATTGACTATTTCTCTTCTCAGTCGTGAAGTATGAGAGGGACTTGGAATAATTAAAGTCCCTTTTTATTTAGGAAAGAGAGCTTTCTTTTCCCTCACCTGCCAGGGTTGCAGCTTTGCGTGTAGCATTTCGTTGATCCATGTCGAATTCTGCCGGTACGGCCATTACTACTTTATTGACAGGAACCTCCAGGAAGTCTTCTGACGCTTTTCTGAGTGTCTTCAGTATCGTAGCACCGACATCTTCGGGTGAAACTATTTTCTCTGAGGGTCGTGTACCGACTTCAAAGAGAGCCTTTCCATCATGGTTGACAATCTATTTGAAGAGTCACAGACACATATTGCTCGAGCGAATGAATCATTTAAGTCCATATTAATGTCAACCGTTAATTCCGATTTTTTTTTTCTCCTGTTGTGAAAAGTAAGACCAGCCTCTACATATTGAATGAGATGCAAGCACAGCCTACTTTCCACAAAATTGAAAAATCTTCCCTTGAATAATGAAGGAACAGTCAGAAATGGGGTTTTTTTTTTGATAGAAAAACCTTGCTACAAGTCCAACAGGACTGAATGAAGGTTAACATTGTGGTATAAAGACTGATGATGAAGCAGTCATTTCCTACTGGTATTGACACATATTAAAGAGCATGAACAATGGTACCTAAGATGAATATCTCTGGAATATCTGGACAATTTGATATTTGACTTTGACCTTCCTCACAAAAATCTACAAAAGACAAAGAAATTAGGAACACTCTTTAAGTATGACCTCATCAGCAAGCAGTAGAAAAATTGTAAGCAGGCTCTTTATGATGCCATCGAAAGAGTTAACACTTTGCTATCTTCGCTCTGCATACTAGCGCAAGGGCATAGGAACCGGTGGGGCTGGGGGGGCGCCAGCCCCCCCAGTGAAAAATATGGTGGGGCGGAAGTATTATTCCGCCCCCCTGCTCTGCAAGTCAGAAAACCCCTTTTTCATTTCCAAATGAGAAAAAAATCTCATTTGGAGCACCAAATTGCATCTAAGGCCAGGTGCAAATGC
>KN886237.1:47140-65938 GCA_000934455.1 Apostichopus parvimensis
AAATGCAAAATTATTTACAAAATGGAGTGGGTGTTGAAGTGTGCTATATTGCACCAAGTTGCATCTGAGGCCACCTGGAATTGCAAAAAAAATCCAAAAAAAGGCCCCTCCCCCAGGCCGGCCATCAGTCTTCAGCCCCCCCACTCAAAAGTACTTTCCTACGCCACTGTACTAGCGTATTAATTTTGAAGAGTAACAAAACAGATGTCCAAAGCAACAATTTTCTTCATTGTTGTAAAAAGATGTGTCATAGGTAGTTGCAGCAATACGACGGTGTTACAGGTGTCTAGAACTTCCCATGAGTTGATGCCAATTTACATCGAGTTGCTGGCATTTTTAAGTCATACTGTTGCCAACTTAAATGAAATTTAAATGAAATTCTGTACCACAGTAGATTCAATTGATCACTGTCATACCTTAAACTGGTATCTTTCAATTTCTGCAGCCAGCTCCTCTTCGGTGAAAGTCTTCCCGATGAACCGTTTGGCGTCAAAGATGGTACTCTCTGGCATCTCTTCAACATGACTGAGAGCTGCACGCCCCACTCTGTACCCCTCTGGGGTAAATGCTACCATGCTTGGGATGGTTTTGTGGTTCTTTTCAGCAGGAATGACCTATTTATAAATAAAAGGGCAGACATATTTCTAGATTTGCTCGCATTCTACAGTTGAGACATACATAGATGTCCAGGTCTCAACTGAACATGACCCCACATGGTCAGCAGATATACTGGATGATGGCATGGAGATACAATTTGCAAAGCGAGAGAAAGAGAGAGAGGTGAGGGTGAGGGGGGGATACAAAGTTGTTGAAAATATTTATTTCATATTATTAAATTAAAAATATTAAATCTCACTAATTTTTTCTGACATAAACCTGAGCCCCTTTACTATTCCTGGTATAAACCTGCTGATGTAAATGTCCCTGTCCACTTCTCCAAAAGCACTATGAAGAAACAGGCCCTGTGAGTCGTCATTCTAATGATATTATGATAAAATGCAAGTGCAAAGACAGTGTAATATTTTTATAGAAGATTTATAAGCTATATTCATCTTCTCGGTGGCTATTTATCCAGACAGTCAACATTTTTTTATTCATGAATTTTTAATGACATGGAATGAGAAACAATATTATAGTAAGACTTTTATAAATTTATATTTATGAGTGAATTTTCTGTATAAATCTATACCTCTATATCTCCTGTGACGGCATGATATACAGCAACACATGAGTAAGTAGTACCCAGATCGATCCCAACAATTCTGGGCTTTGGAGGAGGTAAGTATTGCTGACCCAGGTAACCAGCCAACAACAAGGCAAGTACAGACAAACCTTCATGGTAGAAGAAAATTGATACGATTACTATTGTTTGGTGAAAGTTAATGATGTTAATGTCATTTTTAACCATATATTTGACAGTGCTGCTTAAATATGTATTAATACATATTATGTTGCCTACAGAAGTTGTACTGTAGTGTAGGCCTACTATTATTTATAGTACTGTAATTATATGCATAATTTACTGTATGGCATCATTCCTTGAGTGTTTAATTCAATTCAACTTTATTTCAACCAACACTGTTCAAAGAACTTGCAGTGATGTGTTCAGACAAGAGACTTAAAACATGATAAATGGTTGAGGGGATTACACAAGGAAGCTACTAAAACTGTTTGACTTTGTGGGATGTGAATCCCCTTTTACAGAAACAAAACATAGAAAACATGCTCAGGACTGGAAAAGAACGATGTAGTTAAACAGAATAAAGAACAAAATATGTTTTTATTGTTCGTGATTATGAAGTCCCTACTTGCAATACTGGCTTACGTACTATCACTGTACGTCAGTGTGATATGCAATTTTGGAAAGGCCTAACTTAGCCGTAGCCTAGGCTAAGTCAACCTACAGTTACAAACAGTGCGACAAATGGTATATCGTGGAACTGATACCCATGTAATTTCGACAATATAAACGCGGAACTTGGAGAAGGTTACGACAAGTGATTGAGATCTATTCTAGGCCTATAATAAGGACACAGTATCCTTAATAAATGGAAAATTATTGTCACTTACCAAGAACTGTTACCGCTGTACTCATTGTGGTACGATTAGAAGCAACTTTTGTCAAAATATGAGATCTTCCCTCCTTCGTAAGTTGGTGTCGAAAGAGTTAACATATGTTGGTATAGTAATTGAACGTGTACTAAACCTGACCAGAATGAGGAATTTTGTTGCTAGTCTGCCAGAATCATAGACATGAAGGAGGGGAAATGACGTCAGTCTCCCCTTTTTAGTTCTTTGACCAGAATATATTACGGAAGCTTTAAAAAAAGCCCGGACGTCTTCCAATACATACCAATGAGATGATTCACCAATTAACAAAGAGTAGTAATTATCATCGTTATATTTTTAAAGTAATTAACCTAGCGTGTTATCATCAGTGTGTTTCTATAAATCCCATTTCGATCGAAAAACAACATCTTACTACCATAACAAGCTTTCTGCATGGGATAATTTTTGTTTAACTTTTACAAAGTATTTCGTGCAAGACGAAATAAAAATATGCGAGGACCTATCCAAGATCGTGGTGAATGGGTGGTTATGGGTGTATCCAGTATTGGCGATATTATTGCCAGGTGAGGCTCATGCGACAATTACGTCACCAAACCAGTACAGACAACCCTTCTTTCCTACTCCCTTGTTCGGAGTCCCTAAGCTTCCTAACACTTTTTCATGAATCTCCGTCCTTTCTCTTCCGTCTTCCCAACCTTTCCTCGGCCACTAGCGTCATACAATATGACCAATTAATCTCTTATTTTCTTCTTCCAATCCGGGGAGGAGATAAGAGCAGGGCAGGGGGATAGAAAGCTTCCAAAAAGTGTGTGTGGGGGGGGGGGGTTGGCACAACATCAGAGGGGCACTTTCTCATTCTGCAACCACCACTCGTTATGCTAGTAAACCGATACACACCTGTCATATCACTTAAAGATGTGTTAGTATATGTTATCAATGCTGTTATGGTGCACGTGACTCTATCAAACTTCATCTGTACTTCTGTCCATCCATAATGCAGAACTTTCCTGTGTTCATTCATTGAACAAAAGTCTTTAGCAACCTCGGTTAAATCCTTAGCGTGTACAGACTAAAACTAAATAATTAAAATAAAATATTAAAATTAACAAAGGCTTCAGATATCAAAAAGAGAGTTCTTCATCAAACAGGCACATTTTATTTGCCAGTAGGGCACATTAGCTATTTTGGAAAAAAAGTTGGGGGGTACACGTTCTCCCAGTGTCCCCCGACTCCTACCCCCCTGGCAGGGGGTGAATACCTTCGTATTCAGTTTCACCACACAGATCGATGACGAGAAAGTGTTACACTCTCTCAACACTAACCAGAGTAACACATTTAGTTATCATACACCTCAATTACGATAAACATTTGCCGGGTAGGTTCTTTCACATCGAAAAACGTTTTTATGCAAAGAAGGAATTAGACTTATTTATTATAAAAGAAATTCACCCTTACAAGGTTTAATAAAAAATACACTGAAAAATATCCTCTATGGAAAATGAAAACAATCAATGTTTTTAGATTTGAAACAAAAAATCACTGTTCTGCTGAAGTTTGAGTCCGACCTCCATTTCTATGGTACGCTGTATATTTATTATTTGAGTCACTATCGATAAAATGGCTGCTTCCTGTTTCGCGAACACAACAAGAAAACGGGATTTTGTTTTCAAAATCCTTTTCTTCTTTCTTTATGGTATGATATTAAATCATTGTCACTCTTTTCAATATCTTGCCCTGTTTGATGCGATTCAAGATATTATGCTTTTTGTTAGGCCTATTTATGGATTGACAGAAGACTGGTTCAGTGGTATTGCCTTTGGTAAGCTTAGGCTGCCCACTGTACTGTCTTTAGAAACCCTATGTAAGAAGTTGTAGAAGTACTTACTGTGTGCTACTGTGTTACTCAGCTAGGCCTAGACCGAACACTAACACATTGGTTTACCGAATGAGGGTGTATAACGCAAAGGTCTAAGAACACATAGCATCGAATTCTTCTTCAACCAATGTTTCTGTGAATCCTTAAAAAAAAAGAGTACATATCCGAACAAAGACAACGCCTAGGCTAGGCCTAGCTAACCAAAATTGACCTATACAGTATAGGCTAGTCAGTATTGCGAATTTCGGAACACTGCGAATTTCGGACACCCCTAAGAAATGCACGATTTCACCATGACAGCCTACAGGAAGAGCCAAATTTCACCAAAAAGTACGAAGCTACAGTTATTTTCTCTCCAAAATGACCCGTGTGCAAGTAAATACTTACATATTTGTCAATAAAATGACGGAGATCTATGAAGTCTGTTATAATTACTGAAAGAGCAACTGCACCACCAATTTCATCACCAGCGCCACACTGTGGGACTGTGTGTCCGAAAATTCGCAATACTCTAGCAAAGAAATACCAGTTCCACAATCACAAGAATCTTCGTGGAATACAACGTGAAAACAGTTTGCAGGAAAGAAAGTTTGGCCGTGTATCGTACTATAACACACTTCTCCCACCATATCAAGTATATTTTCAGGTGATTTATACCAATAGATATAGTTTTGGGGTGTTTAAAGGCTTAGGTGTCCGGAATTCGAAGTGTCCATGCTACTAGTACTACTACTAGCCTAGACTTTGCTGTGTATCACTGTCATGAGTTGTTTTTGCTGTCATGTTTGTTACAAATTAATATATTTTCAAATTTCTGGGGTGAATTTCTTTATTGCCATTACAAGAAATGGGTTGGTAGGCTGTACCTTTACCGATTTTTTCATCAGTAGGCTATATATGTGAAGAATGGATTTTATATCTCAGTCTCTTTTACTTGAGTTTGACCAAAAAAGACTGTCAGTTCCTGTTATGGTGCTTTTGTACTCCTGCAGCTGTAACGTATAAACATTTCCTGACCGGTAAAAACAAATATTGATGGCCTAGTGTAAGACTAGCTCAATTATAGACAGGACCAGTGGCGGAGCGTCCATACAGTCAGGGGGGCGGATGCCCCCCCACCCCGACGGAATCAAATGGACTGTTGGCGCCCTTTTCAGCTCTTTACCACATTTTACTTAAATTCGTGATTATTGACTTTTTTATTGCACTCTGGTCTACCGATTGACATTTGTCACATTTTGTTGGTGTAATTTGGCGATGACACCTATTTATTCTTCATTTATCTGCAAATAAGCCAGGCCCGGAAAGGGTCATTTCCGGCGATCTAGGGAGTATCTTTACTCAAAAAATGTCTGTACGCTACGCGCCAACCTGTGGTGGCGCTCCGCTTAAAAAGTGTCGAAAGCGCCCCTACAGACCATTCTCGCCCCTCCTGACCAATACCCCTAGCTCCGCCACTGGTCAGGACTTCATTTCATTTCATTTATTTTTCCATTTCCTCACAATGTTTTTATAATAATATGACGGTGAAGACAATACCATGCAAAGAAAATAATAAGTAATAAATCATATAAAAGAAAAATAATGGAAATTATGGAGAGAAAATGGTGGAAGGGCTTGGAAGCCATAGCTTGTACAAGAAGCCCACCAAAAATAAAGATAAAAATATAAAGGATATGGGCATGATAATACAACCTACCAAAGCTGCAAACTGGTTTCTAAAGGCTTAAATAATTCACAATATTTTCATGGTCACCTACATGTAGCCTCTAGAAGCAGAACAAAGTATCTGCAATATTGTGATTGAATTTGAAGACCTAAAATTGTGGTAATTTACAGGTGCTGTTATTTTTTAAACCTGCAGCTTCTGTTGAAGTCTCAGGAAGAGGCAAGAGAACATATCAAATGATTTATCAGGAGATTGCTCACTTGTCTCCTTGTATAAGGAGGATGAATGCTACTCATCAGATTGGATGTTCAAGTAAGTATTTATTTTTCATTCAGCCTCTGAAGAAGATCCTGCTAGGATCGCAATGTCAGGCCCACTGACTCTTACACATTCTCTTACAATACTACATAGACTCTTTAGTGGATTAGAGCAGTTTGCTAACAGTTTTGTTTTATTGTATTTTAAGTATTTATTCATCCATAAAAAGCTCAGATGAATTTTAAGCAAAGAATAATTTAGTGTTCAAATTTTGTATAGCAGTTTTTGTAGGCTCTGAATTTTGTCCCTGTAAAATACTAAGTTGTTCATGTGTAAAAGAAAGTTCTGCTATATATATCATTGCACTTCTATATAACAATGTGACTATTTTTGGTACTTATTCCTGATAATTATTCCCTGTGAAGCTGTAAGGGGAAACTGTGGCTTGTGCAAATGAAAATGAAAGTTGTCTCACAGATTCAGATCATAGAGCTGTATATACTTGCCAAGATCCACGGTTGTGTAGGCCTACATTAATGTCTTCAAAAATTGGTGTGTTTAACATTGAGGCTTGGAAATCCACTTGCTTTATTCATGATTTTTTTGCTTTTAGTTTGGTAAAGTGCAACAAATGGTTGTTGGCCTTGTTACCCATGACTCGGACTATTATATATCCTCTTACAAAATGGCGTGGAACTTTTCCTGCCTAGTACAAAGCTGCTAGTCAACAACCGATATCCAAGCATGATCAGAACCGGTGGTTTCATTCTATACGTCTCGCTCTCAGATACTAGCTTCCATATACTACTTCAGCATAAATATCTTCCAACAAGTATGATATGGTAGTACTTTTGAGATGACTGATCCCATGCTTTCAAAGATTCCTTATGCTAGTATGCTATGTCCAGGGAATATTTTAGTATTCAAATTTTGTGTACATCAGCTTCAATGAAGGCTCTTGTAAACTACTATGGTTTCCTATGTAAAAAAAAAGAAGACATGCTATAGCCTATACATCTTTGGACTTGTACAGCAATTTAACCACTTTACATAGTATTTTGCTACATCCGATACCGGATAAATCATTCCTTGTGCTAGGATCGGTAAAGTAAAGTCCCCCGTAGAAACTACAATGGAATGAAAGAGATCAATGCTGATTCTTTCTTTTCTCTTTTCCTGCTTGACATATTTAGCTCCTAAAATGCTGTCGGGTTGAATGTAGGTACTTTATATCTTGTTTCAACGACAGTACCCTATCTTGCATCCATTCCCAACAGTCATGACTACTATATATATATATATATTTCTCCTTCCCTCTGCAGGTGATTTTAACGGCAACACAGGTGTCTTACATTTGATTGAGGAAGATGCCGACATAGACTGGCTTAACTTCAACGGTTCTCATTCACCGTATATTGCCTTCTTCAGTGCAGCAGCTATGTTTAAGAGGTAGTGTAATGTGTACTCACGATAATACTGTAGTGTTATTTGTAGTTAGCTAACACAATAATGCTATAGGGTAATGTGTACTAGCTAACACGATAATACTGTGTAATTTGTACTAGCTAACACGATAATACTGTAGTGTAATGTGTACTGGCTAACACGATAATACTGCAGTGTAATGTGTACTAGCTAACACGATAATACTGTACGGGTAATGTGTACTAGCTAACATACTGTAGGGTAATGTGTACTAGCTAACACGATAATACTGTAGTGTAATGTGTACTAGCTTACACGATAATACTGTAGTGTAATGTGTACTAGCTAACACGATAATACTGTACTAGCTAACACGATGATACTTTAGTGTAATGTGTACTAGCTAACATACTGTAGGGTAATGTGTACTAGCTAACACGATAATACTGTAGTGTAGTGTACATACTAGCTAACACGATAATACTGTAGTGTAATGTACTTACTAGCTATCACGATAAAACTGTAGTGTAATGTATACTAGCTTACATGATATAACTGTAGTGTAATGTATGTATGTATACTAGCTAACACGATAATACTACATAGTGTAATGTACATACTGTACTAGCTAACATGATAATACTGAAGTGTAATGCACATACTAGCTAACACAATAATACTGTAGTGTAATGTGTACTAGCTAACTCAATAATATTGTAGTGTAATGTGTACTAGCTAACACGATAATACTGTAGTTTAATGTGTACTACTGTAGCTAACACGATAATACTGTAGTGTAATGTACATATATACTAGCTAACAAGATAATACTGTAGTGTAATGTGTACTAGCTAACATGATGATACTGTAGTGTAATGTGTACTAGCTAACACGATAATACTGTAGAGTAATGTAAATACTAGCTTACACAATAATACTGTAGTGTAATGTACATACTAGCTAACACGATAATACAATGTGTACTAGCTAACATGATAATACTGCACTGTTATTTTTACTAGCTAGCACGATAATACTGTAGTAAAATGTGTACTAGCTAACACGATAATACTGTAGTAAAATGTGTACTAGCTAACACGATAATACTGTAGTAAAATGTGTACTAGCTAACACGATAATACTGTAGTGTTATTTTTACTAGCTAACACGACAGTATTGTAGTGTAATGTGTATTCTAAGCTAACACGATAATACGATGGTTGTGTGGGTAGGGAGGCTAGTGGATCTGCGGGGGGGGGGGGGAAGAGGTGAGGTGTTGATAGGAGGTTATTCCTCCTCCCCTCTCGGTTCCAAGCTCAGGGATGTTGGTGATGTTAGGAAGAGGGTTAGTTTTCCCCTTCATTTGACTTGCCCCACAGTATAACAGCTAACTTGTGTAACAATGGTATTTACTGCACACATCTGACATATAAAGTACAACTGTGTATCTATGGTCAAGAGGTACATTGAACCTTAAAAATGGTTTTAATTTACTGCCTTGTTTATACCCCACCTCGTCCCCATCTCTTCTAGAAGCATATTAAATCCATGCGTGTCGTTTATGCTTCTATGTGTCCACACTATTTAACTGAACTTTCCAAATGGTTTCTGCCCACAAGAAATAAAAAGAAGCGAGAGAGAAAAAAGAAAAAAAGAGAGATAAATATAAAAAAGAGGAAGAAGAAGGAAAGTGCAAACCAGAGATGCCAAATTAGGCAAATTGACATAATTTACCGTAGGTTTCAGTTCCCGTTCAACATGATTTTAGACACAGTTTTGAAGCACCATTTTTGTGAACCTAGCGTAGTTTTGGTAGAAATGCACAGTTATCATTTATCATTTATTCATGACTTGTTTACAGTGATACTATTTCCTTGTATTTGTAGGTCTAACATTGAAAAATTATTAGCCACGAAGAAGATCAGTGGTATCCTTGTGGACCACAGCAACGAGACGAGGAACGACATCATTGATGACGAATCTTTTAGATATTCATCAGATAGATCTTGCCCGAACGACAACTTTGGTAAGATCTACGGTTTAATGGAAGTTCGACCCAACCGATCGCTTTTGTTTACCTTGTTTGTCTTTCCTCGTAGAGATAATCGTGATCAATGATTAATCACGAGCGATTCCAGGGAATAGATTATTTGGTATCGTGACAATATTATGTGATTAATAAAATGTGGTGAATTTGCATTTAAATTTAGAGTAAGCAACCGTGTCACTATAAACTATGTCAAAGTTAGGAAAAGTTAGAATTATATATCAGAAGGATACATACGCCTGCAGCTATTCACTTTTTTCCATTTACATTGACTTTGCCAGTTACAGTTACTCAGGACGGTTTCGTCATTTTCTCAACTTAAAAATTTACATTAAAATTGGGTGAGACGTCGGTCGCAAAAGAGTACCTATGTTACTCAGGACTTCTTGCATACCTAGTGGACCCAAAGCAACAAATTTCTCTCCCCTCTCCAACTTCCCACCCCCACCCCCATCCCATTCCCATGAGTCCTGTTGCATCCAGGACTCTTTTCTCTCCTTTCTTCCTTTTCAATGCATCATTCCAAAGTTCCATCTTGTTCTTCTGCAGGCCTCTACAATGGAACAGATCTTGGCAGCTGCTCGTCGTTCACCTGGAACCCCCACGGCACCGGTAGTAACTTTGAAGTGGACTTTGGAGTCCCTGTACTCGCCCTTACGAGTGAATCGGAAGTAGAGTTTATAAAAGATGTAAGAACCCAGTGGGCTTGATTTTTTTGTCTAATATGTTTAAAAATTGTTTTTTAAAATAATAGGGCCTGCCATTGTTTAACAAATTGATTATATTGTTAAAGGAACATAATTGGAACGGTTGCATTCTGCATTGCTGATTGGGAGACTTGCACCTCACCCTTCTCCCCCCTCTACCACAATAGTGAATTATCAAAGTTGAAGAGGCATTCAAAGGAGATAATAAAGAGACAAAGAAATAAAAAACAAAAACAAAACAAATGGTCAACAAATATTAAAGATGTCTACTTGTGTATTTATTAGGCACTGACCATTTCTAGACACTGTATCTTTGCTATATCACATTAGTGATATTGTGACAACATCGGTAACAATGACGTCATAGGCGAGATTGAATGCCAAACATTCAGAAATGCCAAAAAATCAGATTGGGATGGTTGCATTCTGCATTGCTGCCCTCTTTCTCGGCCTAAAAGCGAAATGAATATCAAAGTCAAAAAGAGAAGAAAAACAGAAGAATAGGTCTAATAAGGAGATTATCGAAGAGAAGCAGAAATATCCGAAATGTGCTTTTTTTTTAAGAAGTGGAAAGCATGTGTGACCATGTCACAACAGCTAGCACTGTTTATTGGCATCCAAGGAACCTTGGGAGTTTGTCAAATATCGCTCCATTAGGTCCCCTCCATCAACATCAATGCCCATCAGTGTACAACAGTTCATTTTGATGGCCCTCCTTGGATCTGTCAGTGTCTAGCCATATCCATATTAAATGCCATGTCCAGGATGATGTCGAAAGCAGCACACACAAATAATAACATCTTTCAAAACATATCCTAGCCAAGATTGCCTGCTGTACCGAAAAAACATGAGGTTCGAGCCTGAGTTAGTCCTAGTTGGTCTGATGGTTTGAAGGCCCTCCTTGGATCTGTCAGTGTCTAGCCATATCCATATTAAAAGCCATGTCCAGGATGATGTTGAAAGCAGCACTCACATAGTAATAACATCTTTAAAAACATATCCTAGCCAAGATTGCCTGCTGTACCGAAAAAAGTGAGGTTCGAGGAGTTAGTCCTAGTTGGTCTACAAAGTATTTACCCAGCTTGGCTTTCACCTACGAAGAAGCGAAAGGATTAGTGAGGTGCTTTTGTGTTCTTTTGCGATTTAGCAACATTGACAGATGTTGTCCTCTGTTTCCTCCCTACAGTGTTACAACAACCACAACCATCCAGATGATACGCCAGCCGAGTACCCGCTCTGCGCCATGGAGCTCAAAGATTTCATGCATGGCGTCAAGGATACGCCAACTTGTATGTGGAGGACACAGAGGACTTCAAACCTGGAAATTAGTAAGCCTTAACTGTGTACTTGATATGGATAGCATTGATATGGGTAACAGTATGTGAATAGGGTAACAGTATGTGAATAGGGTAACTGTATGTGTGTGGGGTAACTGTATGTGTATGGGGTATGTGTATGGGGTAACTGTATGTGTATGGGGTAACTGTATGTGTATGGGGTAACTGTATGTGTATGGGGTAACTGTATGTGTAGGGGGTAACTACATGTGTATGGGAAACTGTATGTGTATAGGGAAACTGTATGTGTATAGGGTAACTGTATGTGTATAGGGTAACTGTATGTGTATGGGGTAACTATGCGTATAGGGTAACTGTATGTGTATGGGGTAACTACATGTGTATGGGAAACTGTATGTGTATAGGGTAACTGTATGTGTATAGGGTAACTGTATGTGTATGGGGTAACTGTTTGCGTATAGGGTAACTATGTGTATGGGGTAACTACATGTGTATGGGAAACTATGTGTAGAGGCAACTATGTGTATAGGGTAACTATGTGTATAGGGTAACTGTATGTGTATGGGGTAACTATGTGTATAGGGTAACTATGTACATAGGGTAACTGTATGTGTATAGGGTTAACTACTGTATGTTAATAGGGTAACTGTATGTGTATGGGGTAACTGTATGTGTATATAGGGTAACTGTACATGTATATATAGGGAAACTGTTACTTCTCCGCTGTTGTTCTATCTGTGATTGAGGTTACTTTTTAAGAACTGCCATATGAGGGAGGACAGTTTGAAGGGGGGGGGGCATAATATGGGCTTTCATTTTATTGAGAAGCAATGGTTTAGAAAAATTAGAACTAATAAATGAAGATCAGAAATTGATATGACTTTTACTGCAACATCCTGCAATGGGCTTTGTGTTTTAATAATGGACTTAACAGAGTTTCTCTTTTTGTTCATACAACAGGTTCTTACTGTGATCCGATTGGAGATAAGAATGTTTGGGGTTTTGCAAAGAATTCTGACAACAGCTCTAGCTACAAGTCCGTCATTCTCGCTGCCTCTCCGGTGAGTCGGAAAAATGGGAACAGTCGCGACATTAACCCTTTCCTGCTTAATTTCCATCCCACATTTTTTTGTGACTTTCCAATTAAAAAACTGAAAAAATTATTACAACCCCATCAGAATGAGGAAATGACAGGGTAGCCTATGCTCCCTATAGTAATACACAGTGGTGGAGCTAGGGGTCGTGGTCAAGGGGGGCGAGAATGGTCTGTAGGGGCGCTTCCGACACTATCTAAGCGGAGCGCCACCACGGGTTGGCGCGGAGCGTACAGCAATTTTTGAGTAAAGATACTCCCTAGATCGCCGGAAATGACCCTTTCCGGGCCTTGCTAATTTGCAGATAAACGGAGAATAAATAGGTGTCATCGCCCAAAAAATGTGACTAATGTCAATAGGTAGATGAGAGCGCAATAAAAAAGTCAATAATCGCGAATAAGTAAAAAGTGGTAAAGAGCTAAAAAGGGCGCCAGCAGTCCATTTGGGTCCGTCAGGGGGGGCATCTGCCCCCCCTGACTGTATGGACGCTCCCCAACTGGTAATACAGTCATTACATGGGGTTGGGTTGGCAAGAAGGTAGAAGAAGGGTGAGACATCTACTCATCTGCTCATATACATTTCACTCCAAGATGTCTGATTTTTCAGTTTGATGGAGCTGATTTTATGTTTTTATACCCCGGCTGTGGGTGTGTGAAAAAAGAGTGACCACGGCAGGTTATCATATTTTTTTAATAATCATACATTTAACTCTAAGATGTCTGTTTTTCAGGTTGATTGCTAATTTTGATGTTTTGATATCCCGGCCGTGTGGCCGTTGAGACAGAGTGACCAATGCCTGTGATGATATTTTCTATTAGCCATACACTTCACTCTAATGCCATACATTTCACCCGAATGATTTTTATGTTAAATTGATATTCCTGCTGTGGGGGTGTGGATATAGAGTCCAAGGCCTGTGCTCATATATTATAATAAACATACATTTAGCTCAAAGATGTCTGTTTTTTTTCAGTTTGATGGCTGATCATTTATGTTAAATTGGTACCCATTTTATGGGGGTCTGGAGATAGGAGTGACCAAGGCCTGTGATCATATATTGTAATAACCATACATTTAGCTCAAAGATGTCTGTTTTTTTTCAGTTTGATGGCTGATCATTATGTTAAATTGATACCCCTCTTATGGGGGTCTGGAGATAGAGTGACCAAGGCCTGTGCTCATATTTCTGTATCATTTGTAACTGTCATATAATTTGCCTTTACGTTCCTTTCAGCTTGATGCCACATCACTATTTTACAGCCTCTTTCCCAGAGTGGGGGCCGAGTCTGTCGTGACCAGTTTTGTACCCCTCTTAGCAGCTGCAGAAGCCATCGGTAAAATATCCAAAAAAGAGAAGGACACTTGGGAGCACGATGTCATGTTTGCATTGTTCAACACGGTGAGTGCTCTGGAATGACTACCTTACTCTATTTTACTCTATTTTACTCTATTTACTCTATTTACTCTAGTTAAGAAGACTATTTGTAGGCTTCTCAATCAAGCAAGAAAGGATGTGATCAAAGTTAATATTATTTAATAGTTGGAACAAACAGGAATTGTCTCGCTGATGTAGCAAACAGTGCTTAGGGATGAACGATATGGAAATATTTGTTTGAATTTGCTGTTATTATATCAAGTAAAGATATAGTTAGTAAAGGAAAAAACAGTAAGTGCTTGGGTGATATATATGCAAACAGTGCATAGGGGGAATGATGATATTGAAATATTTGTTTGAATTTGCTGTTATTATATCAAGTAAAGATATATCAATTAAAGATATATCAAAATTGTCATTAAGCCTTTGAAGAAGTTCCTGCTAGGATCGAAACGTCAGGCCAACTTACTTTTACACATTCTCCTACACAGGCTCTCTAGTGGATAAGCAGTTTGCTAACAGTTTTATTTTATTTTGAAGTAAAGATATAGTTATTAAAGGGAAAAACATTAAGTGTTTGGGTGATATGTATGCGAACAATGCATAGGGGGAATGATGATATTGAAATATTCATTTGAATTTGCTGTTATCATATCAGGTAAAGATATAGTTAGACTTAACAAACAGTAATTGTCTTGCTGATGTAGCGAACAGTGCATAGGGAAGGATGATATGGAAATATTCGTTTGAATTTATTGTCATTATATTAAATAAAGATATTGTTAGACTTAACAAACATTAGTTGTCTGGGTCATGTAGTAAACAGTGCATAGGGGGAATGATGATATGGAAATATTAGTTTGTGTATGCTGTTATAATATCAAGTTAAGATATATCTAGACTTAACAAACATAAATTGTCTGGGTGATGTAGCAAACAGAAGATATTGAATTATATTTATGCATCAACCCTGTATACATTTAACCGTAACAATACAAAAGAATTTTTTATGTTTATTGTAAATTGTTTGACATCTGTTATATTGACTTGTTCAGTAGGGTCTGGCAGTTGGGCTTTTGGGAACATCACTTTGATATGTTTAATTTGGGGTAAAGTTAAGGTGGGTAATGACTTGGGACATCAGAGATTGAAACAGTCATGAGTGAAGTCGGGCAGCAGATGATATAATTTTCTATACCCATATTTTTGGGTGGGGTGTGGATGCATGTTACCATGTGCAATCTGAGATTCGGTATAATTCCCAACTTTCTCTTGCCAACGTTGGGGGGGGGGGGCGTTGTGGTCAAGTGGTTAAGGCAGACAACTTGTGATCTAAGGATTGCAGGTTCGAGTCCTGGCCAGATCATTGCGTTGTGTCCTTGGGCAAGGCACTTTTATCTCCATTGCCTCTCTTCACCCAGGTGTATAAATGGGGACTTGCGAAGTAACTTGTAAATATTGTTGTGCGGACGGATTGTGTCTGCTGCGCCCTATATAGGAAGTTCCCCCGGGGACACATGGATGTGGTGCACTGTGGTTCCCCAGTAGAGTTACCAATGACCGGGGTTAAGGTGCAAAAGTCGTACACGTGAGAGGGCCTAGGCCTTGTACAAGACTGTAAGCCTTCAACTTTAAACTTTTAAACTTTAACTGTCATGATAGCTAAAACAGATCATGACGATTTACGATTCCATCCTGACCCTGTCGTTCCCGAGTTGGCTAAAACTAAGCTTGTCATCATCAGTCTCATATTCTGACATTTGATCCATTCAGGAGAGCTACGATTATTCCGGTTCCTCTCGGATGGTTTACGACATGATGAGAGGTTACTTCCCAACATCTAAAGAAACGATTAAGAAGGAGGAGAAGGAGAAGAAGAAGAGGTTGCCTCAGATGAACGTCACAGACATCAGCTACGTCTTGGAGCTCAGACAACTGGGCTTATCGAACGGATCGTACTATGCACATGTCGATCCGATCTCGCAGGCGGATGAGGGCACCAAGAAAAAGGTAATTTTACTAACTCAGGGAGGACAAATGCATGAGATATATGCAAATTAAATCTATTTTATGTAGCAAAACTGAGAACTGCTTTTGTCATTGATAAAAGTGTTTTAATAGACACTGTTTGTTGCATTTATTTGCATAAATTATTGAATACTTGTAGCGGGTCTACATGTGTTTTATTGCATAGTTGGCTATAGTCATACTGTCCCCCCCCGTCCCCCCTCATGGGTTTGTACTCATACTCTGGGCGTTATTTGATATCTAGTATAGGTTCTAATGCAAAGGTTAGGTACACATACTCACACTTTGAGACTTGTACGTCACCTAGTACTCATACCAATGGGAATTCAACTTGTATTGCCTAGTACTCATAGCAACAGGAGTTCTACTTGTACTTGCCTAGTACTCATAGCAACAGGAGTTCTACTTGTACTCGCCTAGTACTTGTACCAACAGGAATTCTGTTGCACTCGCTTTGTTCTCATACCAAGGGCAATTCTCCTATACTTCCGTAGTACTCGAACCAGAGGGAATTTCCTATACTCGCCTCGTAATCGTACAAACAGATATTATGAGGGAAACAATTCAGTCAGGTATAAAACTGTTCAATCAGGGATTGTTTTTTTAATTTTTTAAAGTGTAAACTTTCCATTTAGACCTGTTTGTAGACCTAATGTACAGTCTAAATTTGCCTCAGATTGCACCATTATTACATCTAAACTTTTAAAATTTTGTGAGGGTACCTTCTGACCACTTATTTGCATTCTACCAACCCACAACCACTCCCCTCATTTGAAATGATTAATTTGTTATCTGCCTACTGCCTATCCTTAAAGGGTCATGTCCAGACCTAAATTGTCCCACCTTCCCCTGCCCTCCTCCCCACCCCACCCTCCCCCCTCCAACCTCTAGAAATCCTGTGTACGTCAGTAGATATGATCAAACCTTAATACAACCATCAGACATGATTTTGATTCACTCTTTGGTGTGTTTTCTCTATCACTCCAGACCGACGATTTAATAAAGATTCTTCAAGGGGTGGGCGGTGTAGAGGTCAACGCAGTGCCAGACACACCACTCCCTCCAGCATCTTTCCAACAGTTTCTTAAGACTGGTATTAACATCCCTGGAGTAGTGCTGACTGATCACGAAAGAGAATATAACAATAGGTGAGTATGAATTTTAAGAGATATAACAGTAGGTGAGTATGAAAAGGGTATATAACAATAGGTGAGTATGAAAAGAGAATTTAACAATAGGTGAGTATGAAAAGAGAATTTAACAATCTAGGTAAGATATTAACAATAGGTGAGTAGGAAAAGAGAGTTTAACAATGAGTGAGTATGAAAAGGGAATATAACAATAGGTTAGTATGAAAAGGGAATATAACAATAGGTAATTATGAAAAGCAAATTTAACAATAAGTGAGTATGAAAAGAAAATTTAACAATAGGTTAGTATGAAAAGAGAATTTAACACCAAGTGAGTATAAAAAGAGAATTTAGGAATATCCTTTCCAAAAGAGTTACCTCAATCTCCCAAAATGCTCAATATTACTTGTGTATGTGACGTCCCAAATTCATTCATCTCCATACATCCAACCTCGATGGACCATAAGCCCCATAGAGACACACTATACAGATGCCTATTAACCAGACGTATTGATACGTGTTGCAAAAAGACTTCAAATTACTCCAAAGAATATTCCTTGCACTGATTACAAATATGACATATGTTTTGTTTTGTTTCTCCAAAGGTTTTACAACAGCCGTTACGACTTCCCTTACGACCTTGGAATCGATAAGGATAACAATACAGAAGTATTGTACCTTGCCAAGGTAGGAACACAGTACCGTTGTTTATTGCATGGTCTGCCTATTATCATCTGTCTCAACCTGGAGTCAAAATAACCTCAGTCCATCATTTTTTTTTTTTTTTTTTTAGTGGTTTTCTGTTTAACTTTTGGTTTGGGGTGACAAAGAAACTGTTCTGCTTGGACTCACAGGAAAAAGTTTGGGAGTCCGAACGAGAGGGGCCATTGATATTTTTCACTGATATCTATTTGTACTCAAGTTAGTGAGATAAAGACTGACCGTGTCATCTCCGTTTAAGAAGGTGGCCTTACTGGGTATTGATGGGTCGGGGGAAATATTTCTTCTTCAGCTCTAGGGTTCCAAGGGCTTGAAAGATGAAAATGAACTTAACTTTCTATTACATGGACAATTATTTCAACATGGGTGAGACCTCTGGCCAGCTAAAGTGACTTTGGTGATTTGGAACAGGAGAATTGCTTCGAAAAGAATAAATTGATAGTTTATAAGTTGTACCAAAAAAAAAACCCAGGTGCAGTGGTTTATCCAATTGTACAGATCTATAATCTAAAGATGAACATCAGTAATCAAATTTAGTTTCTTCCTTTTCGTTATTACTGTATTAAATATCTGTTTCATTATTGAGTTAAAACGATACTGATATTAAGAAGAATGTGTGTAAGATTCCTCACTGCAAAATGTGTTCTCTTTCGATTCTTTTAGAAATTGAACAAAGTAGCTGAAACAGTAGCTAAAACACTGGTCTCTTTAGCTGGAGGTGATGATAGCTCTGTGGTGACAGATGTGACTACGGTAAGACTATATGTAGTTTGGTGGAAGTGTCCTCCCGACATATACTGTTTGGTATCTGATAGGCTATGGAACAGTGTAGAAAGGGTGTTCTACCCACATTTACCAGGTACTGGGTAGGCTATAGAACTGTGTAGACATTATAGTGTCTACGCACATATACCAGGTACTGGGTAGGCTATAGAACAGTAGACATAGTGTCTACCCACATATACCAGGTCCTGGGTAGGCTATAGAACTGTGTAGACATAGTGTCCTACCCACATATACCAGGTACTGGGTAGGCTATAGAACAGTGTAGACATCATAGTGTACTACCCACATATACCAGGTACTGGGTAGGCTATAGAA
>KN886237.1:66804-114216 GCA_000934455.1 Apostichopus parvimensis
ACAGAGGTATATGGTAGACTAAGCAGTTGTGTAGTGTTTGTGTCTTTACTATGTATCTTGTTTGCTATGCAGTATTGTAGGTTTAGTGTCTTACCAATACACAGTTGTTGGTATAAACTGGCATGTTATGAAACCATGTAGTCATAGTGTCCGATACACAGAGGTATATGGTTAGGGTTACCATATTTGTTTTTGAAAAAGCAGGACACTGATCCGCGTCCTACATTGATCCGCGTCCTGGGGGAGGGGTCTAAGAGGAGGGGGTGCCCTCTCATCTTTGAAAATTTTCTCGTTTTTCAAAGGTGCCTAGATGCAAAATGGTGCAATGAGAAACTGCACCGTACCCGGACGTACGTGTACGTTCATCTCAGCCGCCGATGTTCAATCACAGATTCACAACACTTCATACTTTGGATTGGCGCGCGTGATACTCTGCCTAAAACTGACATTACGCTAGATAGGGCAATACTCATAATTACGGTGTGTTCACGCTATTGACTGCTTTCTACTATACTTTGTGATAGCCCACCTGCGTGCAGGAAAGTGGTGTGTGTCTCTACTGATGTCCGTATATGGTAGGTAGCAGACGACGCGAGTACGCGTTTATTGCGTATAAATTTAATTGGAAATCATTTGCTCGTGACTCGTGAGGCTAAATTAGGGAAAACCTGTCAATTCCTGTGTGAAATTCATGAAATCCGGATATTATTGCCAAATTAGAAAATCCACCCGGAAGCCCGCGTAAGACACGAAAAACCGGACATGTCCGGGTAAAACCGGACGTCTGGTAAGCCTATATATGGTAGACTAAGCAGTTGTGTAGTGTTTGTGTCTTTACTATGTATCTTGTTTGCTATGCAGTATTGTACGGTTTCGTGAAAACTTACAACCGGTTTTTCTCTAGCAAAAAACCGAATCTGGCTCAAAAACCAGTTTTTTTTTTTGTCTTGTGTTTAATGTACTTCACGAAGTTCAAATTCGTGTTCAGAAAAAAATCACGGTCATGTCATATTATATGTTATATTTTCGGAGATTAGGGCCGAGCGTAAACCCCATTATGACCAATTGGAGATCGTAAAAAAAATTGCTTTACAATATGATTGGTCCAATATTTTCAGTAGTGGCTGACAAAGTGTTCGAAGGTACCAAATTGCACGAGGCTCTAGCTATGTTTGCGGGTGGTGTCTTGGTGGTAAAATAAATTTCTCTTCAAGGAGTGAAGAGAATTTACCGTCTACACTTTCAAGTACAAGTTGAAAAATATCGCTGGCAAAAGCGGGCGGGGATTAGGTCGGCAAAGAATATAAATTGTTTACGTTAAAGTTGGAAACGTGTTCATCAACGTAAACGAACAACCAACTGAGAGACGCCTTGTCTGATAACTGATAAGAAGAAATGTTGAAAGGAAACTTACAAAGAAAATAAAATCTATTAGCGTACAAAGAAGAATTGTCCAACAGCAACATCTGTAATTTCCAGCCATGTATGCAACATGTTTACTCCTTTAATATTCCTTGACTCAAGCCTGACGCCAGGTGTATCTTGTGAATAATGGACTGTGATTGGTCTAATGTTACTTGTTGCATCTTAGGTGTTAAACTCACAGAGCCCCCCCTCCCATGATTGGTCTAATGTTACTTGTTGTATCTTAGTTGTTAAACTCACAGAGCCCCCCGTGATTGGTCTAATGTTACTTGTTGCATCTTAGTTGTTAAACTCACAGAGCCCCCCCCCCGTGATTGGTCTAATGTTACTTGTTGCATCTTAGTTGTTAAACTCACAGAGCCCCCCCTGCAGCTGTACATGTGTATGATATTGTGGATTGCGCAATGAACCTTTCAAGTTTTAACAATCATTTTTTGAACACGAACTGTGCTCAATGTGATTGAAAAGATTTTGTCGATATCCTCTACTGTTAAATTGAAGTTAAATAATAAGAACAACACAAAGAGGACAAACACGTTGGATATAACAATTTATTTTGAACTGCATCTCGTCATTTGAGTGTGTACTTCTCACAACTACTAACGTTGGCCACCAAGGTCAGTTCAATACTACAAGGTCACCTAACCGATTCACGCATATAAGGGCTGCATAGCCTAATGTTAGGCCTAGCTATCCACCCTCAAGCACTGGTGTATGGCGTGTGCCGATCGCAGCTGACAATGTCGTCTAACAGAAAAGCTTTTTCTTGTTGCAATTTACTTTCATATTGCAAAAAGAACAGTAAATAGCAGAAACCAAAGTCAACAAATGATGGATGGAAGCTTTAACTTTGTTTTTCCAGTATTTGTAATTCACATTTCGGTCTTTCGGTTTTCTTAAAATAAAAAGTAGTACCGAAATTCGGTCAAAAAAAAAAACCGGTTTCGGTACTAAAACCGGTTTACCGTGCAAGCCTACACAGAGGTATATGGTAGACTAAGCAGTTGTAGTGTTTGTCTTTACTATGTATCTTGTTTGCTATGCAGTATTGTAGGTTTAGTGTCTTACCCAAACAAAGTAGTTGGTATAAACTGGCATGTTATGAAACCATGTAGTTATAGTGTCCTTTACACAGAGGTATATGGTAGACTAAGCAGTTGTGTAGTGTTTGTGTCTTTACTATGTATTTTGTTTGCTATGCAGTATTGTAGGTTTAGTGTCCTACCCAAACACAGTAGTCGGTATAAACTGGCATGTTAATGAAACCATGTACAGTAGTTATAGTGTCCTATACGCAGAGGTATATGGTAGACTAAGCAGTTTTGTAGTGTTTGTGTAAGAGTTGCATTTTTGTTTTTACTATGTATCTATCTCACTATGGAGTAGTGTCTAGTAGAGAAATTAACGTTTGCAGCTACATGTTACATGGACTAAGGAATCTAATAGGCTAGTATGTGTGTACTTCAGAACCTAGCTGTCATACTCTTAGAAAAAAATTGAAAAGAAAAAAAAAATGTTTGCGTACATGTTTCTATTTTAGTTAATACTCTATGGTTTGAGAAATATTTTTATGCTGAGAACTTAAGAGTAAATAAATTGAATACTTTGGTATTTTCACTTCTTTTGAGTTCCGATGCTTTGCATCCATCGGAACCTATGTAGTCATGTTGGCGATTGTGAATATGAATATTTATGAGTTGACAGGGCTTCCCATAAATTACCAATTTCGCTGCAACTGTATGACAGATTTAGTCTATACTCGGTATGGTGATGTTACTACATACTATTATACATGTTCATTCAACAACAACTTTTAACTTGTTAATATTCTTGGTGGTTGGAACTTTAATGGGAAATTGTCCAAAACAGAGCTCTTGTAAACATGATATCTCAACAACCACAAGCTTTAAGCATATGAACTTGGATCACGCAGTGTAAAGTATATAGATACAGTACATGCATGTGAGACCATAAAATTCGACCTCATTAATATTCATGCATGCATCATTCTTCTTATACTATGTCACTAAATAGACTTTGTCAACATGATAACCGATTCCTGGTATCTTCCTGTAATATGTTGCCGCATTAGTCAATAGATAATCCCTCATTGGTTTGCAAAAGTTCATGAATGTTAACCTTAATGATTAATCGCAATACGAATATGTTTCGGCATCGGAACCACTAAACGCTTTCGCTCTCTGTTTCTTCCTTTCGTCTTTGGCAGGTCAACGACCTACTCTTTTGTTTTCTGGTGAACGCCAATTGTACCCTGTTCCGGAGCTTACAACAGAAGGCGGATGTCCACATATGTAAGTGAGGCAGCGAGGAATTTTATCTGTCGTACAAATACAGTAAACTCGACTCGTCTGGGGTTCGTTTTTCGGTTGTTCCAGAAAGTATCATGTCTTTCTCTGTCCATGGGATAGTCTCTTCATGGAATATTCTCTTCGTGATATTTCAATTTTCGATTTTCTGAAGATATGAAAGATGGGAACAATCAACTTTCAGCGTGAAGTGTTCTTGTCTACGCAGTCTGCCAAGAAGAAAGAAAGAAAAAAAAGAACTCACGTCACTCTTCCCATTGATCTGACCTCTCCTTAGTTGAGTCTGTCATTGCTGTAGTCAGTGACCGATAGTCCAATTTAACTGTCTGTCTATCTAACGTGTTCATAGTCTGGTTTTTGTTGTTGTTTTTGCTTTTGTTTTAGTGAGCCTCTGAAAAAGCTTCTCTACTGCAAAAAGCCCCCCCCCCTCCACTCACTGCCCCTTCTATTCCCTCCTTCATCTACCTTGAACTAAAGCTACAATCCTCGACAAAAATAGATGGGACACCCCACTCCCCGTATCAATGTTGCAGTTTCTGAGCGCTTTTGTCTACAACATTGAACGGGGGGAAGGGGGTGCGCTTAAACCAATATCGCTCGTTGCTGCTCATACTGTCCCATCATTTTTGTCGAGGATTGTAGATATAACAAAAATTTGGCAGTAGATAAGCAGGTTGGTAAAAGTTTTCTTTAAAAATATCCTTGTCAACGATACATAGATCTATCTTTAGTTCAAGATAGATGAAGAAGGGAATGGAAGGGGGGGGGGAGGGGTTGGCTTTTTGCGGTAGGTTTTGTAATTTAATCTCTTCTTAAAGATATCCTTGTTAACAATATAGATATAGCTTTAGTTCAAGATAGATGGAGGAGGGTATTAAAGGGGGAGTAGGGGGAGGGGGGTTGCATTTTGCAGTAGATAAGAAAATTTTTAAAAGGTTTTGTAATTTCATCTCTCCTTAAAGATATCCTTGTTAACAATATAGATCTAGCTTTAATTCAAGATACATGGAGGAGGGAATGGAAGGGGGGGGGGTGGTGGCTTTTTGCAATAGATAGGCAGTTTGTTGCAAGGCTTTTTTTTATATATAGATCTAGGTTTAGTTCAAGGGAATGGAATTGATAATGGGGGTGGGTGGAGGAGGAGGGGGTGGGGTTTTGTGGGTGGGTTCATTGTGGGTGGGGTGGTGGATTACTGTCTGTACTGGAGTATCACATCGTCTGGCCAGTGTTAATTGTCCCCTCCTCTCCCCGCCGTCTCTCATCTGCTATTCGTCTGCTCGTTTCAGCTCCCATCGCTATTGACCTTTACCCAGGGGTCTGGCAGTTAGACACCCAGGGCAGCATCCTGACCACCAGACTGCTAGCGTATTTCCTGGGAGAAAAGACTGCCATGAATGAGACGGATAAAGACGAATGCTCACAGCCTGACGACAGTGAGGTGAGAAGGTAGATTGAGGTACCCGAAGACTGTAATGTCTTTACGTTAGACCTCGGAGATTGACTCATAAAATTGAATCGGGCAAACAACCGCAAGCTTGACAAGCGCGGAAAAGAAATATCCTGGCATTGGTAAAAGCTATGTGTAGGAATGCATCAAACAAAGAAGCTTTTCTTATGCGTCAAAGTGAATAATAATAATAATAACACAAAATAAAAAAAAACAAAAAACAGCTCTGTAAATAATGAGTGGTGAGAGATAAGTATTCTACTTAAAAAAGAGTGTTATTGTTGGATTTCATTACTTCTGCCTTGTCTGTTTGGTACAGAGAGGTTAGTTCAGATTGAAAAGGATGGTTGCTACAGTTATTCGTTATTTTCAACAAGCATTTATCACATTATATCATGGAGCCTGATTTAATAATTAGGTAAACATACATATGCAAAATGTAAAACATTGGAAACATTTTTGCAAGAGGTTGTATATCATGCTCCAATGGTACCGAAGGGCAACACTCCCCCCCCCTCCCCTACCTTGCCAACCCAATGAATTGGTACTTCTGGCTAACCCCTTAATGGTTTTTTGCTCATAAGTTTGAGAAATACTCAACCCTGACAATTCACTTCTTATTTTAAAAAAGCCGATCTGCTATCTGGGTGACTGCAAAAGAAAAGTTGCCATGGCGATGATGATTTTCCAGGAAAAATTTTTCTTGGAATATTGAACAATAGTTCATGATCAGGTCATCTAGCTGGGCTGCTTCCGGAATCAGGCAAAACCCTCAAAACCTCATTACGATTGGCTAATAAGCATATAAAGAAATTTCGTCAATTTTTGTTGTTATAATATTTTTGTTGTTATAATATTGTTGTTTTTACAATATTTGTTGTTATAATATTTTGTATAAAATTTTGTTGTTATAACAATTTTTGTTGTTATAATATTTATAATATTTTTGTAAATATAATATCTGGAAATGACCGATTACACCCGCTGTGATATCTTTTTCCACGTCCCGTCTCTTCAAGGTCTTTACTTACCACTATGCGATTGGCCCTGAGATGAACCCGGACAAGGGCATCTGCATCAAAAGTACAGTCCACATTACAGCTGCAGTATCGCCAGCATTCATCGATGACGAACACACCAAACCGGACTGGGCCTCTACAAAGTATTCAACGTGGACCGAAAGTCAGTGGTCCCCATCACCCTTTCGTATCAGAGTATTTTTAGTCCCTAGCCCTAAACAGGAGGTGAGGGTTTTACAGTTGTTTTTTTTACTTTCACAAAATTTTTTCACATTTCAAATGTTCAAATTTTGAGCATCGCATTAGTATCTTTATGTGAGTTAATGGAACAGATGGTCTCCGGAATTTCATTTTTCTATCACTTTCTTTTTGTGTATAATTGAAAAGTCTGGTTGAGTTTACCAGTTACCGGATTCAGTCACTCGAGGTTCTCTCTGTAATTTGACATTGACTAATCGGGTTAGAAAAAAAAAGAAGGAAAAGCGTAGACATTTGTGGAAAGATATTAGTAAGGAAGCATAGAAGGGACATCATACCAAATCAGATTCTTGTCATTTTGTCACTTGACATGTCCCTTCTAGGCTTCCGTATATAACACATTCTGATTTGGTATGCCAATATTTAGTTTTTAATACTTGTTCTACAGTTGTTCTATACCAATACACAGATTCTAATAGTTGTTTCTATACCAATGCATAGATTTCAATGTGTCCTACTGTTGTTTCTATACCAATGCATAGATTTCAATGTGTCCTATAGTTGTTTCTATACCAGTACGTAGATTTCAATGTGTTCTATAGTTGTTTCTATACCAATGCATAGATTTCAATGTGTCCTATAGTTGTTTCTATACCAATGCATAGATTTCAATGTGTCCTATAGTTGTTTCTATACCGATGCCTAGATTTTAATACTTGTTCTTCTTCTCTTCCTTTTTCAGTGGGTGATATTTTCATTGGGGCTTTCAATAGCACTCGTGTCTTTCCCGATAGTTTATTTCATCAATGCCAGAGCAGACGTTCTCTTCAGGGCGGATTCCAGTTATTGATGAGTTCTTTATTATTGACTTATGTGAACTGTATATGCAAGTTGTTAAAGTGAACTGCTTCTCTATTTAGAAGTAAATTGTTTTTAGTTTATATGATGTACGTTAACTGGAGATGATTGTGTGGTAATGGATGCACATTTGTGTAATATCTTCTGTATTTAAGGTCCAGAAATATCCGAGTCTAAGTAAATATGACCAGAGCTTACGATGTGTGTCTCATTCTTTGATGACAGATAAATTATGACTTAATAATACCTGACATCAGATATATCAGTGCAAGGACACTATGGGCAGGGTGAAGAGTGTAAATTGACAACATTCTACCTTTTGCATAATACAGACACATATGTAATAATTTGCATATGTTAAATATTCATGATACAATGTTCAACTTGTGATTTGGAATTCACCATGATGAGAAAAGAAAGTAAGGAACTTGTGAACAGTCTAGCATGGCCTGTATGTATGATAAAATGCTTCATTCTTATGTGTGTTGTTATTATTGCACATTAATGTGCTTGGTTAATGTGTTTTAGTCATTGGGACTTTCCCTTTACTCATTACAGGTAATTGTGGGTCTAGGCATAGACTGAAAAGCACCCCATACTTACTACTACAGGAAACTACTCCATTTAATATATAGATACATGCTGTTGAGTGTGCATTGTAGAGAATACAGGAAATATTTTTATTGCAGTCATTTTCATGACAATTTGTTGGGAGCCCTGTCATACACACATTGATTAACTGTATTCCTCTTACAATATGGAAATATTCATAGCAATATGTAAAGTGTGGGCAAAGAAATTTTCCATCGTCTAAACTTTCCGAGTCGATTTTCCAGTTTTCATTTACTTATATAGTTGTATATAAATGGCAGAATTTTCTCATGAAATCCATTCCCTGCCGCTTTCTAGGTTGTATTAAATGAAACTGGGTCGTGATCACTGATAACACGGTATGCAAGGTACTGTGGCTTCTGACTGGCCCCCCCCCAATGAATAGAAATGGCTATAAACCAACTATGTAATAACTAAAATAACTATACAATAGCGCCTTTGAACCACTTTAGTTTATATTAGCGCTATATAAAAGTTTCTGATTGATTGATTGATTGATTGAACTATCTCCACCAACTAACAGCTGGATAGCTTAGTTAGTGGAGCGCTGGGCTTGTAATCCAGAGGTCTCTGAATCAAATCCCATTCCAGCCATAAATATCTTTGCTCTTTCCAATTGTTAAAAATGTCCCAGTCAGTTTTCCAATATTGAAGTACTTATAATATTTAAAGTAGTAAGAATGTTGTTGGTGTGTGTACATTTTAATAGGCAATGAAAAGGTTAATGTCGATGACGAGGAATGGCCCTCTGAATAAAGTTTATTGTGAACGCTTGTGTTAGACTACCATTCTGTCCATGCAGCATATACATGTATTGTACCATATAAGGCCACACGTACATTTAATAACAGAGAAGAATCAAATTTAGTTTACCTGGTTTATTGGTAATAACATAACAGGTCAACATGGAGAACCCTGATATTTATGGATGGTATATATTGTGACATATTTCATGTATGATTCTATTTCATTTTGAAAGAAGCAAAATGTGAGGAAGGAATGCATTAGATAGAACATGGAAATGTCACTTCAACCTGTAAGTAGATGTTTGATAACAGAGAAAGTTTGGGAGATGATTTTAAGGATAAGCTAAATGTTATTATTAATTTGGTAAAGGAAAAATGAAGAAGTAAATATAATATCAGTTGTTACTGATAGAGAATTTTCTGGTGTTTGCATATACATGAAGGTTTACATTTATATTGTGTTTGCCATAAATTTAGGTTAGAGAAGGGAAGGATGGCTAAGTTATGTTATCTACAGAGTTGTGTCAAATCAATGTTTATCATCGTCAAGTGAGTCGAGCTAAAGATTTTGAAATTAACGAGAGTAATTAATTTGTTGTCTTGGGAATACAAGTTTTCTTGAAGAATTGTGGTCAACAACCTGTGTAACTGTTGAAAACATACGTTCAAGTACTATTTACTGTGTACACCTAAATACTGGACGAGCCTACTCCATGTCATGTTTTTGATCAACTCCCAGCTTGCAGATAATAAATATGTTAACATTCCATGACAACTATCAAAAAGTTAGTTACTGTTAGATACATACATGTTTAGTCCTAGCGAGTTTGAAGCGGTAAGGTTATGCTGTCAGGTGATATAGTCACGAATCTAATGAAAATAAGAATGCTGTTGTCCAAATCTCAATCCTAGTGTGAAAGATGCAATATTTGGTATTGTAATATAGTTCAAGTAGTGTGTAAAAATATGTTTATATTTAAACTTGACATTCGGAACGTTTCTTTTTCCTCTAAGGAAATTATTTTATTTGTACTGTTGATCATGTAGCGTTTTTTCTAAACATAAGAATTTAATTTGTTTTTTTCATAGTTTTGCATCGCTGACACCGTCTTTATTCACATTATGTCCATACGATTCGAGTCTAGCATGATGCTACCATAAATTTCCACGATTCACAACGTCAATTGACATTTTCTTAATTTTAATGTCTTTTATTGTATTGTAGGACTCTTTTACAATATTATAATTACCCTTAAAGGTCTCTGCGGTTGTGCAGCCTATCTTTCTATCTTTTATGTATTGAAAGTAAATACATAACAACTCCGCCCCTTGATCAGGGTGTATTTCAAAAACAAACACTGTTCGTTGCATTATCATGTGTAAATAAAAGCCCCATATTGTTATCGCTATTATTGATGGGACTGCATTGAGCTTTGCACTTCAATAATCTTAACAAGCTCTTGGGATTTCATGGCTTATCAGGAGTCGAACAAAGTTCATTAACACAATGCCATGTCAGACATATTTTGCTTTCAGTTTTGTTTCTAATACTTATACACTAAAATCTTCAACACTAAAGTCAGTGTCAGTCGGTTTATAATTTAACATATTTTTGCCCCAATTACATTCTTCTATTTTATTATTGGAATTGTTTATTGTGTAGATTAGCTAATTACTTTAATTAGCAAACTCGCGTTACTCATATTGTTAATTGATCAACAACCGAATGATATATACTAAGGTACATACTAACTAACAGTTTTGTTAAATTGACAATATTTCAAACTTTTCGTTTTTCGAAATTCGTTTCGAAGGAGTAAAAAGGAAATAAGGTTTCTATTTTAAAAATAAAAAAATGTCCTGTGTTTGTTTACTTGTCTTGCAGCTTATATTTGTATTCTCTTTTCTCATTTGATCCCATTAAATAACTCCTGATACGGACAGCTCTGACCACATAAATTTTTAACAAACGGTCTTAACAATGTTGCTTTCAGGTTATAGCTTAATGGATGTATGACTTTACGGGAGGGCTGTAGGTGACTCAAGGATTTATGAAGGAGAGGTGCTGCCCTGGGGTCATTGAAGCTGACTGTCATGTAGTGGGTATGGTGCAACCCCCAGAAATTAAAAACAATTAAATTAGGTCTCTATAAATTTCTCTATACGCAAGGTTGTGCTAACAAATGCGTTGCATAGTATTTAATAAGTCCTGATTGGAAATCATTTGGATTTGTACATGGTTAAGGACTCTGAAGAAATAATAGAGATCCAACTTCAGACAAACCCAGTTGCTACATGACCACGAATGCACTTAGCAAGTTTCATCAGATATCTATTTGCTATTGAAGAGTCACTGGGGCAAATACATTGTTTGAACTACAGTTATCTAAAGTTTGGCTTCACCCCAGTGCTATAAGTTTAGGCTGTAAATGTTATTGATACCATAACAGCACTTTATCTAAAGTTTGTTTGTCTTTGCCCCAGTGCTATAAATAATTAACAGATACAAGAGGTGATAGCAATTTAGTTTCGTTTTTAGAATTACAAATTCCTTCATAAAGATCACTCGACTGTTGTTAAATATTCTTTTCTAGTACTGTTCTTCATAAATAATATTTTTTCTTGCACTTTTATGTTATAGTTTCTTTACGAGTTGAACTTGAAGTAACAAGACAACTGATGGAAGTTGAGACCATTGGAATGTCAACTTTCATGTACACTTCGAATTGGTTGTCTTGACGGACACAAAGTTAGGAAACTAACATTAGTATTATGGTGCATCATAGCAATCCATTACATGCATTTCGTGCACTAAATATCAGAGGAGCCTAAAGAATAATGCTAAGAATTTTTAGTCTAAATAAAACAAAGCTGTTAGCAAACTGCTTATCCACTAAAGAACCTGTGTAAGAGAATTTGTAAAAGTGAGAGGGCCTGACGTTTCGATCCTAGCAGGATCTTCTTCAGAGGCTGAATGACAAGTAACAGTAACAGAAGGGGCAAACACACACACAGAATACAGACAGGTTAATGAGCAAGGTGAACACAAAAATGACAGATGTAAGAGGATTGTAGACAAGGGATGGAGAGAAGAAAGAAACCAACAAGGGGAAGAAGAGAGGTAGGAGATAAACTGTACAGGGACAAAGAGAGTATTAAGGGAAGAGGGTAGTGAGTAAATTAGAGAAGGACAAAAGGCAGAAAAGTGTGGAGAGAGAAGAAAAAGTGGGAGAGAGCTACGAGGAGAGGGCTAACAGAGGGGGAAACAAGGCGAGATGGGGGGGGGGGGGGGGCAGAAGAAAGGTTAGTCATGTCCTTCCTGAATGTTGAGCCCATGAAGTTGAATAGTGCGAAGGCGTTGCATGCACAGTCTCTCTCTGATTCGTACTAGGTCAGGACGGCTACCTAAGGATTCATTCCCCTGTAGTGACATCTCATTAATGGTATGGTTGGGAAGGTTGAGGTGTTCTCCAACCGGGGTCTTAGTCTTCATGGTGTTGACTGTGGATCTGTGACCATGGAACCGCTTCTTGAGGGTGGCTCTAGTTTCACCAACATACTCGATGCCGCAAACTTTACAAGAGATCAGATAGATGACATTAGTGGTTGTGCATGTGATGTGACCCTTAGTCTTGGGTGTGAGTTGGGTGCTGTGGCTGGTGATGGAACTGGGTTCAACACTATGGTGGCTGCAGACGATGTATCTCGAAGTACGATCACATTTGAAAGTACCATGCTGAATGTGTGTAGGGTTAGAAGTTGAACAGCAACACGCACAAGAAGGTCCCGTAGGTTGCGTGGACGGCTCGAGGGTGTCTATATCAAGTAAGGAGAATTTTGTGGTTCTTAGTGATGATTTGCTGAATATTTGGCTGGAAAGTAACAACCTGAGGGAGTGTCGTCGCAATCTCTTCCCTTTTAATCTTTCACTGCCAATTTAGATAATCTGGATTGGGAGCGGACTCTCTGAATGGCTTCACGCACCTTTCTACCACTATGGCCCCTGGAAGCAAGGTGTTTTTCTAAAACATCTGTATGATGAATGAAAGAGGAATTGTTAGTGCAAATGCGACGAAGACAAATTGCTTGACTGTAGGCAATTCCAGACTTGCAGTGGCGGGGATGGTAGCTAGAAGAATGGAGATACTGGTGTGTGTCTGTGGGCTTGGTGTATAAGTCAGTAGAGAGACAACCGTGTTCCTTGCGAACAGTCACATCGAGAAAGTTAACCTGTTGGTGAGAGTAATCAGAGGTGAACTTAATGATGCTGTGGAAGGAATTGATGTGATTGATGAAGTTGAGCAGGCTTCATCACTGGTCTAAACGAAGAAGATGTCATCAATGTAGCGCCACCAGATAAGAGGACGGCAGGGAGCTGTACTTAGCATGCGTTCTTCAAGGCTAGACATCAACAGGCAAGCAAAGGAAGTAACCATCCTGGTACCCATGGCAGTCCAGTGTATTTGAAGGTAATGCTTGTCCATGAACGTGAAGTTGTTTTTGGTGAGTACCTGTTGCATGAGGATGGCTCCTTCCTTTGCTTAATTTGTGTTAATCAGTATACAGCATTAAGTATACAATTTGTTGTCCTGTTTTAGGACATTTATGGCTGTGTATGTATCTGGGCATTTTTGTTTTCCGAGTCTAAATGCTAGGTTGAAAGATGCAATGTCACTGCTATAATGTATACTCCAAACTTAGGATCAGGGCGTTAATTGGCAGTTTATTCTGAAGTTTTAAATCTCGAAGTAAATAAGTCACACTTCATAAAACCGTAAACAAATTGACAGAAGAAGGCCAACAGGTTTACAGGGCCCTAGCGCCGAACAAGTTAATTATGGCAGATGTTACGGTGGCCCATTTTAGTGTGCGCAAAATGTGCAAAATGAATACATGATCATTATTCTACGAGAGCCGATAAAACGTTAGAACAATTGACTCTGTTTCAAAGAAAATTATGATGTGAGATTATAGAAGTGATGTGTATATCATGACAACGATTTACTGATGTTAGACATGATGAAGTTTTAATCTTTAATGTTCAGGCCAGCACGACCAGTGAGTTATTGGCATCAGGAAGCAGGAATGTTTGTGTCGGCAGCAATTAAAATGAATGCTCTCATTTGCTCAGCTTTCACCAGATTTCACTAATATGTGGTGGGAATCATCCCCTTATACCCCGTCACCCCACCCCACAACGACCTCTTAGCCCAAGTAACAAAAATGTTAGTTGCGCACCTGCAACTTTCTACACTATAGGGTTACTTTTTATTTGATACCTTAGCTTTTGTTCCTTAGCCTATTCTTGTTGCTCTACCTTTCCCTTTCTACTTTCACACGCTTTTTAAATTCTTTCCTCTTTTTCTGAGGGACGTGGAAATAATGTTTTGCCAAGCGCTTTGGACGAGTTTTGCACCAGAAGCAATCTTCACGTGCTATGATTACGTTGGTAACAAATACATTGAGTGAGATGATGTGTTCTAGTTTCGTGACTTGTATGAAGTACTTAGACACTACTAGTTCAGCACAAGTGTTTATATGTTCCCGAAAATCTGGAGAAGGTTACCCAAAACCCGCCGCTTTTCCACAAAGGAATTTCATTTCTGGGATGGGGTACCGCAGTCCAGGGGCGGCGATTTGTTTCAAATATTGGGGGGGGGGGGGACATTTGCTTGGGTGCAGACGCGTAGCAACTTTCATCCCCAAATTTTTTCGCACGCCTCGTGATATTTTGTATATTACTATCTAAGCGGAGCGCCACCATCGGTTGGCGCGCAGCGTACAAGAAAATTTCTGGTTTTGATAGCCCCCCCAGATCACCGGAAATGGCACTTCTCGGGCTTGAAAATGACCAACCAGATGTACACTTTTGCCTGAGAACCAAGTTTTTCCCAATATTTTTTTTCCATCCATAACCTTTTTCAAGATTGTCACCAGTCACACATCATATTCGACCTCTATACTACGTAACGGCCCACAATACCCGTCAGCCCCACCTTTCAAGGTTTTAAGCCCATTATTTGTTCAGAATTTGAATAATAAATTCACTTCAAAACATGCCCATAATGTTGCACAAAATATCATCTATGGACAACCAATATAGAATAAAAAAACCTTCAACCCCTAACAGACCGGTCAAAATTGCACGAGTAAAGGGAAGTATGATGAAGAATGTTAGCCAGGGAAGTTTCGAAAATTCAGACACAGTTAATTTATTAGTGTACAAATATTAAAACCTCTTATAACGGCTACTATAAAACTTCGATATCATAAAAAAATAAAAAAATATGCTCGAGGGGGGGGGGCGGCCTCCCCCTTTGCCCCCCTGGCTACGCGCCTGCGGTAAGAAATCTTGTAGGAAACAGGCCAAATGGAAACCCATTGAACCCATCTCGATGTGGATCATATATATGATTGTACGTACTAACACTCATACACAAGAGATGTAGAGACATTATGATAATAATCATGAGTGACAACATGCTATACGGTCACAAGTCACAGAAACGACCACGAAGAGTCATTTACCTCATACAGCATGTGCTGGATGAAGTCTTAGCCACCGCCAAATATGATTTGGATAAATAATCTCATGCATTATTTTCTATTTATAGCCACACAAAAAGACCATGCCACCCAATCTTGGGGGGATATTAGATACTATATCCCCCACCTAAAATATTGGGGGACATGTCCCCCCGTCCCCCCCATGATCGCCGCCCATGCCGCAGTCCAGTATCCCCATATTGGGACGTCTCTAACTGCTTTCCCTATCAATTTGATTTTTTCGTTATATTGTTGAATTTGAATGTATCAGGGTAAGTTCATGACAAACCATACCATATCAATTGCAAAGAATTGTTGTTACATACCAACTGCACTATCTAGAAGTGTAAAAGGGAGTATATGAACATTACCATTGGTTTGAATGCGAATATCCCCAGATAATAAGTATCACCAAATCGAAAACAACTGACAGTTACCCATAACACGACACAAATATCACGAAGGGATGCTATCCCTACTGCAAAATAAATAACACAAGGTGAACAATGTCACATATTATCTTACTGTTAAATGTCATGAGTCTGTTGAGATTATCATTATGGTGCTACTTTATCTGTGACACCGGATAATCTATTACTGCCAAGTTGAATGATTGTCATCAATGGAATCAATTGTGGTAAATAGGTGTTTTTAAACTAATCGTAACTATAAGGGCTTCACATGGCCACGCTAAAACTTGCATATTCATGTTATTAACAAACCTCCCAGAAAACTTGTAATACCTTCACGAATTTCACACAACCGAATTATAGCGACAAACTACCGTTCCCGATTCCAGTGGTATATAAATCATTGTGCTAAAGGAGAATGCGAACAATGATCCGATACTAAAACGTTACATCACGTGACCTTTTCTGGTACCTGGTCATGATCCTCATAGCCAGCAACAATCACTTGCGAAACAATATCTGTATATTACAAGCCAAAAGACAGTAGTAGCGACGTGACAGCTGGAGTTGCACTTTGCTGAAACGACCTTGCTTAAAGCTGACTTCTAAGTAAGATATTTATCAAAGTAAAATGCTGCTTTAATATTGCAAATTAACTCCATAAAAAATCGACCTTTGTATGAGGCGCTTATCTGTTGTTTACTTTGTAGAATAGATATGGCATTTCGGATAGACTGATGGTCGGGTGCACAAAGGGTAAATAAAGAAGAAGAAAACAAGTCGATAACCGAGCCACTCGATGCATTTTGTGTAATTGAGCTGAATGACTGCCTGCTTACGTGACTTACAAAAAAAAAATTGGTGAGTAGAATTCTTCTAGCTGTATCATGCCAATTGGCATACACCGCTTAAAAAGCACCTCTTTATTATAAACAATATCTCAAAATATATTTAAATGAAAGCATATAATTTTTGTTGTTATATGTTGGATCGTCCATTTCATACTATTTTTTAATATAGAACGAAAGAACCGTTCCATCTTCATTTTACATAAGTGGAAACTTTTCTTTGTGAAGTCGAACCATTATTGTAAACCAACTTTGTTTGTTTGTGATATCCAGGGCATGATCTTCACCGACAGGAATCATTGATTTCCAATATTCACTTTGACACTTTAGACTATCTCTTTTGTGAAACGTATAAACAATGTTTCATTGGCAGACAAATTTATATATGTCGAGAGTATTATCTCCTTAACTTTGTTTTTATTCACAGAAGTGAAGTTGTTGTTGCGAACTTGGTCACTTGTTACTTCACATTTGAGTTCTCCAGCTCCAATTGCAGGGAAGTTAGACAATGGCGGGCACACAACGCATTACAGTGTATGTCTATTCATATGTGACGTTTATACCTAATAAGAAAAAAAAAAGCCATCAAAAGTGCCCATAAGTGGTGATAATATAGTTCTTTTTAAGTCTTGTTGACCTTGATTTCGATTAAAACCATTATAAGTTCATGCCAATTTGGTTACATGATCGCAGCACAATAGTATGTTTGTGTATTTTAGTTCCAATGGGTGTGCAGAGTTCAAACATATAAGAAAGGAATTGTGTAAAAGTAAGTTGGCCTGACGTCAGGCCAACTTACTATTACACATTCTCTTACACAGGCTCTCTAGTGGATAAGCAGTTTGCTAACAGTTTTATTTTCTTTTGAAGAAAGGAATTGTCTCAAATGTATTTTTGTTAATTAGATACAGGTTTCAACACTAAAATCCTTAACTCAAAACTAAAATGGTCGTAACGAACGATTCACAGTTCAATTAAAAAAAAAAGGAAACATGTTTGTTAGCCAAACTTTATGTTCATTTGCCATATTGTACAACTGGTTTTAGTGAGCGATGTAGTACTCGTAGTCTGTGAATACTTTAAATCCTGGACATATAATTCCATCATTATAATGAATAACCATTCAATGTATAATGACCAGGTTGTCGTCATGTTATCGGGAGCACACTGTTCGCTCCATTTTGGATAGGATTATGCATTGCAACATCATCACTTATTAAACCCTTACAAATACTTTTTGGACAAATATTCAACATCCGAGGTTTCAAATAAATAGCAATTATACAATACCATGAATATGTGTTTTGTAGATGTTTATGTGTCTCTTCATTATCAGACTACAACATATATCTCACGAAGCATCGGAAGGTGAAAAATGGCAGGTAAATGACGTTGCAGATATATCAACTAAGCTACTTATGTCCAGTTTTTACGCATCTGTTGACAACAAACTATATGTGTCAATATATAGTGCCGAAGGGCAGGAAGTTCAAGAGATGCATAACATTGAAGTTTCTACCCAGACAGAACCACACGCAGTTCTTCTGACCAAAGATGGATCCACACTAGTTGTTTGCGTTGGGATGAACATTCAGTTCTATAAGGCGAGCAATGGAAAAATTCTAAATACCGTGGTTTTACAGAAAGAGCCTTCTTGCATCTGCAGATGGAAGGACGTGCTGCTCGTGGCAACTGGTAATTCAATCACAATACAGACTTTTTACTTCGGTGCATTTCAAACAAAACAAGTAGTGTTACAAGATCTTAATCAAAGCGACTACCCTACCGACATGACGATGGTAGGAGACGTAATATACTTGTGTACAAAGAAATATGGCCAAGCTTTGTCGTATGATCAAAATGGTGTCAAACTATCAGCTTTTAAGAGTAAAGATGAACAAAATTCCAAGGCAAATAGTATTGCAGTTCACAAGGAGAAGAGACTTGTCTTTATTCTCTGGAACAAGTGTAATGTTCTTGTTTATTCGCATTTGTCTAACGAGAGCCTGTTCAGTGTCGACACTACCTGTTCAACTAAAGTGAGACTAAATGATGATTACATGATGATATTAAAAGTCCCGGCGAACAACGAAATCCTGATATATGATGTGGTAAGTACTGCTTATATGCTGTGATACTTTCACGTTTTCATAGGCCTACTTTGCATATAAGAAAAGGATCCAGGATATACTTTCATTAAGCTCCTTTCATTCTTTATTGACGATTTCGTCGTAATATAAGTTTGTCACCTTGTTGACTATGGCACCGTCACTTATATCAATGATTTGTTCCGTCATCGATAACATAGGTAATTTAGATGAAAATTTCAGTGGACAATAATTTGTAAGTCAGTTATTGGAGTCTTCAGAAAGTCACTGAAACCAAAGAAAATGAAATAATCCACTTTCATCTTGCAAACAACTCAAAGAAATCATTTATTGCTTATAAGAATGCATATGATATTTTATCAGCTTGTAAGAATTCATATGATGATATTACTAGGTATTTACATGCTCATTACATGTGTGTAGCAACTGGAGGTTTATAAGGGTGCATTCTCCTTGCATAGTTAGGGTACTATCATTTTCTGTTTAGAAAAACGTTACCCAACTTGAAATTGTGTGCCATTTTATATACCGGATAACACGTAAAGTATCCGTCTAAGGCAGTGGTTCCCTAACTGGGGTGCATGAACCCCAATGGGGGTGCGTGAGTCCATCCCAGGGGGTTCGTGAGACGTTTCTGAAAGTAAAAACAAAAGTACTTTTTGTAAAAAAAAGGGTAAAATCTGATATATCATGTAATTTAGTAATGTTCAAAAGTCGTACCTATCGACAAACTCTACAATATTACACTATGAACTTGATCTTTACGAAGCACTGTTACACGTATTATAGTATAATAATGACTCACGAAATGAACTTGAAATGATTGCACCAAGGCACAATATTTCCAGAAATAGGAGCTTCTGCATATTATTGAAAACTTTACAAGAAAATTAGTAACTAGTTGTAATGTTAAGTGTGTTTTCAAGCTCGCGATATTGTGTTATAACTACACAACAGTTATACCGTAAGCCAATTGACCTTTACAATTTTCAGTCATATTTGGTTTCAGTAATGTCAGCATTTTGCTCATAACTGTTATATTTTCATTATTATGATCCAGGAGACCCTCATAGACTTCGCAATGCTTAAGAAAGAATTTCTTGCAACTCTTGAGAAGAAGGTTCGGGATGAAATCCTTACTGACAGAAAACCACACTACCCTCGTCAGAACCAAACATCAACAAAGTCATCAGATCCATCTGTCTTCAAAAGAACATTTAGCGGCCGAAAACAGAAAAAACGTCAACAGCAAAAGAAGCTGTTAAAACTGTTTGATGAGTTACAGATAAAGTGTAAGTACATTTTGGTTTTCCGTTGAACGTACATAACAAGTATCGTATGTAATAAGACATGAACATTTTTCAGTGTGTTAAAGATTTGTTACATGTTAACTGATCCTAGATGTTGCATGGCACTTGCATGTATTCTTTTTGCACTCACCAAACCTACTTATAACTTAAGACTGATGATCCATGTCTTTTAGAGCACTACAGATACAAATTATTCCAGATCGTGTGTTTTACGAAAATGGAGAAAAAGGTAACTTGCCTTTTATGTCTACAGTTTTGCTGATCTCACGTTTAAGTTTAGTGCATAATGTCTTTTCTAGAACCTGTATTCCTTAATTGCTAGGTCAACTAGCGTACCAGATTTCTCAAAATATGCGCTAAATAAAGATCGACCGGTAAAGGTATCTATTGAAGCATAAATTACGACGAGGCACAGAAAATTTTTCATAACATCTTATTGGATGAGCTGGTAAAAGCTCGTGAGTAAAACATATAAATCTCAAAGTAAAGATATAGAAGGGATATTCCGTTGGCGCACCATTTAAAAATTGTAATAACGAGAACGATATTTCAGTCGAGTCTGTTATAGTTGGAACCCCATATCAAATATGTTGCACTACTTCAAATGTCGAAATCTTGGGCTACTTCAGCAAGTACATCTCAGTGGGTTTTCATGTGGTGGTGCGTTAATGTTTTAAAACAAGTTTTAATTAGGGTACTCCAGTTTTATCGGTGAAATATTTAGCTTTCAATGTTCTGTAGTTCAAAATTTGAATCTAACACTTTCTTAAACATTATTTTCTTCTGAAAAGAAATAATGGAAATATTATATTTAATTAAAGCACATTCATATCAGCTGAATTGCCCTGATAAAAACATACATTCTGTCACAATATATCTCAGCATTTACCAAAATGCATTCCTTTGAGATGCAAAATGCTATGATGATGTTGGTTGGACATGATGATGATAGACAATTTCAGCGGTTCTGCTAAGCAACATTTGTAGCCACAATGACAAAATGATATTTTTTTTTAACATTTAAGCTTTCTATTTAGCTGAAAATAGCACATTTTTTTATGTTAATCACATATTCTGAAGGGGAAGTAATGGTAGGGGGGGGGGGGGTGAGTAGTACTATGTGTCATTGGATGAGACGTTTGTACCCCAGACCATCCTTGGCAAAAGTAATTTTGAAATACGTGTTAGTGAATGCTTATGATTTTGGAACCTGATGATGGCGTCGGTGTGCAGTGGAGAGTTTATGAATGGGCAGTCTTTATTGCAAGAGGAAGATATTTCATACCTTCGATTGAAATCTGCTTGTAATGATGGTAATTCATACCAATGAAACAAGAACAGAATTTAGAACAGACAATACAAGGGAAATCATCAAGGCACCTTGAAACGTTACTTTCAAAATAGTTACACATTGTAAGTTTTAAACATTGCAGGAGCATCTCAATCAACAGTGTGGTCTCTCATCTTGGAGACACCTTGCACTCCAATAACATGGTTCACTTCAACTCATGAATATTCTCTTACAACATTGTATTCCAATGCTTAACTTAACCTGCCTCTTTTCCATTGTATGCTTCCACTCAATTTACAAAGTTTTAAAGGTTGAGTGGAATTATGAAAAGGATGATCATTGGACTGAATTCGTTTCACAAATACATTTCCGCTCACATCAACAATACGTAATGCGCCTATTTTCTACTTTGTTTTTAGTTGTACCCTCAGTTGATACTGCGTGTTACTCGAACATTGGGTGCAGAGTATTCTTTTAAAGTGTCACTTTCATTCAAGACTATGATTATATATTTGACATGCTCTTACTGAATAACTATGTTGAGATTGCTTAGGAGGATTATGTTGGGAAAAGAAATTTGTTATTTTGCTTTTGCATTTATAGTAATTGTAGCAATACATAACTGCCATATATTAAACATTTTTCGTCTCATTTGTAGCTATTATTTGTTCCTTATTATGCAAATACATACATTATTTAGCATTTGTACACCCACAGATGCCAACGGTAATGCCAAACAAGAAACAACCGGTGGGCTAGCAGAACAAGTTCAAACGGTAAGCAACGTAAACTACGATGCAGAATCTGATAAAAATTGATACGTAATCTCATCAGGTGATATGTCAGAAGTGCATAATCACCCTTGACGTATCGCATTAAGTATACAGCAAATCACCAGAGATGTTTATAATTGGCAGATAGCTGCCCAAAAAAACAAATGTATAAAGAGCTGTTTTAGTCGATTGATACGTTTTATTAATATATTGTTAATTCAATATTCACTTACGGTAAGGACAGTTATGAAGCGGTGGAATTTAAATTACTGAACTTAAAGAGTTAGCAAGCGAAATAACGAGTTTTGAGGTAGTTTCCTGGTTTAATCACTCAAATAACAGTCACATGTTCCACTGCCCTTTAACGTGTTTTCTTCTCCAAAATGTGAACGCGCGTGAAAATAACTTATTATACATGCCGTCGACACGTGCACCGGTTAAATGCTGACAGTCTTCGAGGTTAAATCCGGACATCATATTACACAGATTACGTATCACATGTTGTGGAAGGTCTTGTGATATGTTCCGTGATATTGCTATTATGATATTTATTCCTTTATATATGATGTCCGATGTCTAATGACATAGTGCAAAGTTCTGCTGTACTGCAAAGGAAACAGGAAGTTTGGAATAGAAAATACCGGTCAGCATTGACAAACATAGAACTTACACAAAGTTCCACAGGGGGTTCAATTAGATTCGCCAGGACTATGGCAGCTATACTATCTTAACATTTGTTGTTAAAAGAATGCACATACACGAAGTACAATAACAGTGGAGGTTAACCCCGAAAACACCACATGATCCTTCATGGAAGATGCTTTTAAGGTCTCCGAACTTGTGTAAGTGGTTTAGCCTTCGACTTCATACACCTAAGCTCACTGATTCAAACAGGTCTATAGCCAACACGAGACTGTAATTTAAGCGATCCTTTACAGTACATTGGCTAAATACAAGTTACGTCAAGCTGAAAATTAAACCGATCTGTATTTTGTTTACCTTAATGTATAAATTGGTCCTTGTAGTATCACCTTCACATATTACGTTTTGCCTTCTCTCCCCCATATGATAAATACATCTAATGATATACGTTTATTATGTGAGACCCAATAAATACAGTGTGGTGACAAACTTTGGTTACATAACCAATACCATTAACAGTAATCGAAAGATTACAAATAACACTACATTAAACACATGGAAGGAAAAATAGCATTATTAAACGCTTTTATTTTCTTAAAATATTCCATCAGTGCAATAATATAAAAACATATAAATAAATCAGTACTAGGTTGTTAGCAGATTATGAAACATGTGTTTTCCCAGCACAATTTTAATATACCGGGGTATTGAGGGCATTTCAAGCCATAGAATAGACACTTAAAAAGATTTGATACTCTTCTTCAAATCTCATTTTCGTATGCACAGATCGCAGTAAATCTGCTACATTCCTGTTCACTTTGATCATATTAACCATATTGGGATTACAGCTATACTGATCATGTTAAGTGTTTTATTTGAAGTCCAGCGCTACAGTTTTCATGAATGAAGACATGTATAATGGAATTCTTGTCCGAAAGTAGATCTGTATAGTTGTATCAGTCTTGAGGAAACTCTGAATTGCGCTAAGGACAGGAAATAAAGATATTAAAAAGGATTTAAAAACTAAACTTGTTATTTACATGGAGAGTCGGGAAACTTATTTCAAGGAACAGTTGCTCACGAAACATGTCTTTCTGCAGATATGATGACATGTGTTTCAGGTGTACAGAATTAATCAAATTCTTTGAAGGTAACAATGGCAAGTATTTGTTTATCCATTTTCATATCTGCTAGTTAGGCAAACGGGACACACATATCCTAAAAATATGTATAAGCTAGGATCGCCATGACTGTTTTGTGTTGAAACATTTGAATTTTAAGTTGTCATATTGAAGGAATACAATCCTTTTCTTAAAAAGAATCCTAGTGGCATATAACTTCAAATAATAATAATTAAACGCTGGCTATGCAAAAAAACGAGGATAATCCTATCATCTTTTTAGAATTTTGGATACCAGCCACATCAATGAGTATAGATCTGGCGTAACAATATATTTCCAGATTGTTTTTTTTGTTTTCAATATTTCTTGATTACGTACATATTGGAACGTCAGTATATTGCTTTTAACTGTTATACTTTAACTCTCGTGATCCAGGAGACTCCCACAGACTTCACAATGCTCAAGAAGGAACTTCTTGCAACTCTAGGGGAGAAAAAACCTCAGCAGCAAAACCTGTTAAAACTGTTTGATGAGCTACAAAGAAAGTGTAAGTACATTTTGGTAGTTCTCAAGTAACACCGGCCTAAAACAATAATGGTACCTTATGAGGCGTCCATTATTGTTTTCCTCTACACCGCTTGTTATTGATAAACCATTAATTGTTGCGGAGTTGCAATGTTATGACACTACATGTATAGCGTATCAGGTTAACAAAACGAGATGACGTTGAGTTGTTCAGTATAACTACTTCTCGTAAAAGAGTACCATGTTCTGATGTCTTGCATGTCACTAAATACCTTATATTCCTGTATGTTAGAGAAGTAACGAACGTTTCTCAGGTCGAGCGTTAATTTACTAAAATTGTAGAGAAGTATAAAACTTGTCTGTTATGCTTTACTGCCCCTCTAGCATAAACACACCTTTTTTTTCGGTAAACACAGTTTTGATGGTTTGCCTAATTGTTAGGTAACATCGATGCCCGATTCCCCATAATATGCTGTGTTCTGTCCCAAATTAATAACAATCGACCGGAAAGTATTCTTTTATTTGTCAAAGGGATGCATTTCATGCATGTTGTATTAAAAGAAAAGTCAGCAATGACTGGATTACATACATAGGGAGTGTCCATCACAAATATAACACTATATAATCCCAATACATGTAATGTGCATGGGAATGATATATTGTAGTTAGTTGGCTGTGACAGCCTAATAGTCCCTTTTTTGGTGTCCATAGCAACGGATGTCGATCATGGTGTTACAAGAATAGGTGGGGAAGGTCAATGAAGTTTCAAAAATGTGTATCGCAAGATCCAACTAATATGTAGGGGTTATGTACTTTACATCACGTTTGATTGGTGTATGTCAATTTGCCCAGGAGTGATGACGATTACCAAAACGGTCATAAATAACTAAAATGTTGGCTTCGTTTTTTTCTTGAATTTACGTGTGTATCATATTTCACCAGAATCACTCAAGAAATAACAACGTTAAACTTAGTTCTACTCATATAGAGAAATCGAAATCAGATGGAAATTACTAGCTAGAAATTATACACCTGCTCTAAATACGTCTGCTCAAATGATAAGCTCAATTCATATTTACCGTCAGTCAATACTGTATCTCACATCCGCAGATGAAAACTACAATGCCAATATTGAAACAAAGGAAAGGCAACTGCATGAAAGCAAAACGGTAAGTTATATGTGTTTGGTAACAAATTAGAACTTCATAATTTGGCTTTTTAACGCAAATCCCCCTTCTTTACTTTGATGGTTTGGGGGATCTGCGGGAGGTTTGACTGGTACAACATGAATAAAACGGACATGCTCGGTGAAACAAATTAGCTACTTCAAATAATAGTAGTAGAATAATTTCTCAAAGGAGCTACACGAACAGACGTGATAGTGTTGTATGCAGTAAAGGCGTCTACGTCTATACAGTGAACACGCTGACAGTTGCTGAAATACCAACAAACGAATTATAGAGTGTTGAAAAGGCTGGTCTGCGATATTTTTTGGCACTAGATCCTTACGATGGTGTAGGAAGGTTTTTAATAGAGGTACGCGTTTGGTAGAAAGCTAGCAGGATTTGGGGTCTTCACGGATCTCTTTCTTTCTGTAGGTGCTAACATAACGGTGGAACAGGAGAGACATTATAGACCCAATTAAGTATGTTCTTCTGTATTACTATCACTTGTTATCAAAGTTGTGACATAAACTTCGGAATCGTGACGAATTAAGAGGTAGTTAAAACTGATCATTAGATTGTCTAGCAATCTCTTTGCTGCTTCATAGGATTCGTTTTAGTGACCTAGCAGCTCCGTGGAGGAGAAGTGGAGCATAATCTTGGACTGGCGTATACCTAAGAGAGAAATATGAAAATAAATGAGAATATTCCGGAATGATCATCATCTTTTGCCCCGTAATGCACTACATTTTTTAAGACATCTGTGCTGATCAGGAAAAAACCAACGTTGATGACTTGTGGCGTGGATTCTTTAGCCTGATACGGCATCTACCTCGGCTTTTTTAGGCAGGTCCAGTAAAAAAAGCGGCCCTTGCCTCGAGTCTTCCTAGAGGTCGAATCCGGTGTTGCGCTGGACGCAGAGGACCTCTTAGCTTGCAATTGCTGTGACGCTAGCTTCGCGAAATTCGACTTGTTTATCGAGTCTCCTCCTGTACCATTGAATTACACTTATAAGACGCGTCCCCGTTGAACTTGTCTTTCTACTCTCCCGCTGGCTATTTAGTAGCTGCAAGAACATTCGACTTGGGTACAAGCATCATTTTCACATACCTTATTGTGAGCTTGTCATAATTCAACTGTTGAAGAGACGTTGGAGAAGATGCAATGATGCCGACGGAATCCGAGGTTGAAAAAAAACTAGAGTACGTCTTCTACTTTATGAACTTTGTGTTGCTGTATCCTGTGGTGCAGGTGTGGAGGTGCCTGTGGCGGATCGTGCTGCTTCGGCGCTTAGAACGGCGAGACAATAGTTGATAACTGATGTACCGAGGGTTGGAATATCGCTTTCAAGTGAGACTGTAGCTGCGTACATTCTGAAGAGGGAGCCTGCGTTCCAGCCCAGTCCAGTGGACTAAGTCGGTCTCGACTATGACTTTTATCACGCCTGTGTTTGTTAATCTGCAGTGGTGATGGACCTCGTACCAGTGGGAACACGCTTCTGTTTCTGGCTTTGAGTTCCCTCTGAAATCGCGGGTTCGGTGAACCCGGACACGTTGTGATCTGGAGGACTGTTGATGCCGTCGGTGCTGCTCACTTCCCGAAATCCAATTGGATTTGGCAAACCTGTACTACGCACGGACTCAAGTAGTGTCACCGAGACGACGCCCAGGGATTGCTGAACAACGTAGTCGGAGGTTTCAACCCGTTTATTTTGCACATGTGGTTCAACAGGACCACGGTGAAAACTATAAAGTAACAATATGAAAACATTTCATATACAAACATTGGTGAAACAAACATATGAATTTGCACAAATCAATAATAACATAATACAGCATAAGATTTCCCCTTATAAAAAATGTAAACAAGTAAGAAGTATAACAAATAACATTTTGTAACATGACACAACATATAGAGTAAGATTGACAACAATTACATTCTTAATTCTACATTCTGATATAGCCTTAACAGCGTGCAGACCGAACACTTAATCGTAGTTCTCCATTCCTTACATGCCATCTGAAAAGACATTTAAGGCTGAAAACAATTACGACATGCTTTGCAGCCACGAAATTACCATGAGCTTAACGTTCATTGCCTTATATATAAAAATGTTGCGTCTCAACTTAATACTTACTCATGGTGATGATAATGATAGTGATGATGATGGAGACGACGACGACGGTGACGATGGAGATGACGTCGAAAACGACGATGATACCATTGATAATGATGGTGATGGTAGAGGTTTTATTCGATAAGGAAGAAAAAATATATGATTTAACATGAGCATATAAATAAAACAAATCTACGTATAGGCAGAGCCCGCTCCATAAACACTTGAAGAGACAAAATAGAGGTAAGGAAACTAGAACAACAATCGGTTTGCAGCAAAGGAAAAAAAAAGAAGGTAAAAGAACGTTTTGTTCAATATTTTCCCGCTTTGTAATAAACAAGTATGAAGCAACTATTAATGCAAACAAAAGTAGGAGATTGCTAAAGATGCTACTTAACACAATTGAGAGAACTTATGTTATAAAGTGGACGATCAAATTAATATTGGAAACAGAATTCCTTCGTATACCTTCGAAGTTATTTTAGTATCACAATTATTACTGTCAGCCCCCGTTAACAGTAAGAGTGAATGCTATTACGTTTGTTTGATTTCTATAATACAGGCTGAGAGCGCTTTGGAAAAGTCAGAAAAGACAACTTTTGTGCTAGAGAAAGAACTGGAAGACAAAGATACACGTTCGTTAGAAGAGGAACGCAAAATTGAAGGACAGAAAACGTCCTTATTATCGGTGAGTGTACCGAAAAACAATACAATAAATATATCTCGAGGAATCGGATGTTATCTTAACTTGCCGATTTGGAATCGTTCTGTTATTGTAACAAACATATCATTTTGTTCAATTATTATTAATCTTTCTATAGTCAAGCGAAATGATAAAAGAACAAGAGGATATGAGTACAGAACTTAACGGTCAACAGAAGATACTGAAAGAAATGTTGGTACAAGTAAAAGAAGAATTAACTCGTGAAGAAAGATCTAGTGATCAGGTAAGGAAACAACGCTACTGTATTTCGTTGTAAAACCAGCCGGAATAGCACATGTCCAATTGGGAACTACTTGGTATACATTCAGGGCATGAATGTCCCCTGTGTGTTTGCAAATTAGCCACTGTCATACGTTCAGAAGAAATCCTCGCATACTACAATTGATATTGAAAGAGTATATGCGCCATGTAAGATTTGTATTCATCTTATAGAGACTAGCCATACAGATACAACAGGCCAAAATACTCGATTAGTATCGGTAGATACATATCGTATTAATCATTAGTCAGGTTTATTATTTTCTTACTATTGATGTGATTTTAGGATTTCTTATGTAGTAACTGTGTGAAATGACTCATCAGTATACATTTAGGAGCTAGGGATACGAGAGAGCGTAATATTTTTTGTTTTTATCAGAATAGAAAAGGAAAAAATATCTATGGTACTGGAGAGATATAGAGCTTTCCTTTCTCGTTTTCAAGGTGGGCAAATTTGTCGCAATGTCAGACAGCAACAATAATCTTAATTGTAATAAGCCATGTTTCCTTGTGTAATACGTGTACTTACAATGCCCATTAACAAATGACACGTTACTTTATTAAGAATGATACCCAAAGGAGAGAATAACCGGCTAAATTTACGACGTCAACTTATTACAAAAAACGAAAGCCATTTTAGTGCCAAAAACAGGAGGTTGCTTTGGACAAACATATTTACTATTTAACTAGTCTGAATGCAAAACTAAAATTATTTAGCTCATTATATATATATTTTCTTCACTGGCCATATTGTTCTTGTATTGAAAGACACAATTTGTCAGGAACTTACAAAATTATATGCTTGGTTCTCAGCCAAAGAAACATTCCCTTAATTTAAGACTAATTATATTGTTTTCATAAATAATAAGAGCATGCAGCATTAATACCGTGACATTTCAATGGATGGAAAATATCTCAAAAGTGTGGATAATACAAAGTTTCTAGAGGTTATTATTGACTTTAACTTGAAGTGGAATAACGTCTCAATAAAAAAAGATGTCAAATGCCAAATGACGAAACATGGTCAAATATTTTTCTTGCAGCTATTTTAATAGTTGAATTTACAAAAAGTTACCAAGTAATTAAGATTACTTGCTCTACAAGTATCCACAGTCTTAGATGAATATACGACAGTGATATACAGTAGCGTAGAAATTATATTGATTATTTAAATACCTAGAACAGGCGCGTATCCAGGATTTTGTAACCCGGGGTGCGCGAAATACTATCTAGGCGGAGCGCCACCATCGGTTGGCGCGCAGCGTACAAGAACATTTCTGGTTTTGATCCCCCCCAGATCACCGGAAATGGCACTTCACGGGCTTGAAATGACCAACCAGATGTACACTTTTGCCCTTTGCACTTTTTTCCATAGATATGGCTTAAAGCCATAACATAATATGTGAACACATTTATCATTTGTTTCGAGGGGGGGGGGGGGTTACTACAGTTGACTTTTTATATATGGTTTGGGTGAACGTGAAATATGGTTATACACTTAATACATACACAATTTTTACTGTTATATGTAACATAACATGGCACTGTTGGCCAGTGGCGTAGAGAGGTAATTTTGAGTGGGGGGGGGGGCTGAAGACTGATGGCCGGCCTGGGGGAGGGGTCTAAATTTTTTTGCATTTCCAGGTGGCCTCAGATGCAATTTGGTGCAATATAGCACACTTCAACACCCACTCCATTTTGTAAATAATTTTGCATTTTCACCTGGCCTTAAATGCAATTTGGTGCTCCAAATGAGATTTTTTTCTCATTTGGAAATGAAAAAGGGGTTTTCTGACTTGCGGAACGGGGAGGCGGAATGATACTTCCGCCCCATATTTTTCACTGGGGGGGGGGGCTGGCGCCCCAGCCCCCCAGCCCCCCAGCCCCCCGGTTCCTACGCCCTTGCTGTTGGCATATATAATGGTGAACTAACAGCTAGTTACATCCTACTTGGTGAGAAGGAAAAGAACCCTAGGACATTGCACTAGACATTTGAGGTATTCTGGACGGAATGTTCTTTAACATTACAGCATGCTATTTATAAGTAATGGTTTTATTCCCTTGATGTGACATAATTGGTCATGGCCTTTTGTTACAACTACTACAACAGCTAGCAGAATATATTTCCATTTGCACTCAAGAGAATGATCTCACAAGAGATAAGACAGATAATTGCAACATCTTGGTTAAAATTAATATGAACATCAACACCAATCAAACAATACTTATTGGCTGCTTGTCGCCATTACAACTCCTAAATATGATTGCCAACATCAGGAGATAACATGTTGTGGACTATATCTGAGGTAAGAAACACACTTTTTGCTAAACCCATGTCACCACTGAACTTACTTTGGAACCTTTCCTGCATTTCTTCACTAGAAAGTTTGAAACAGTTGTCAGTCTTGGCCTGATCATTTTGGAATCATTAGGTCCAGGATCACTCACTTGGTGTAGTGAAATTGGATTGGCAACACAGGCTGCTACAATTCTCTCCAGGAACTCTGGTATGTAGCTGTAGTCCTTAGGTACTTTGACGGGTACTGAATGCCATTCATTGACTGCCTTGGAATATTTTGTCGTCAATCTGTGAGAGTACATAGCAGTTGCATTATTTTATTTTCACACATTCCATTTTCAGTTAAAAATAAACAGAAAATTTCATCATGGTTTTGATGATGTAACCTGGGTTATTTTTGTATAAATCTGAAATACAGTTCAATAAAGATGTACAACATACTTGATAAAGGTAAAACAGCAAGGAGGTTGATATTAGACAAACCTATTCACAATGACAGTTGATAACCTACATAACCACTGTTAGGCCTTTCGTACACTGTGTGATAAATCAGCAAAACAAACATGAGAGCTGCCCTTCATGCTCTGTTCACAAGGTTTTAAAATGTTGACATATCTTGACCCCAAATGATTTTTGACCTCCATCGAAACCAGTAGGCTACTTGCAGACAATGTAATATACCTTCATACTTACTATGAGATGTCTCTAAGCTTCCTGCTTACAATGTCTTAGTTACAAACAGGGCATCACAAACACACATACCATCATGAGTGCATATGTCTATGGTTTCATAAAAACCAAGAAAAGTTGTACCATGTATTGAGGCACTGGAAATTGGCTTTACATGGTACAGCAGACCTTTAATAGTATCATTACATATTGGCAAACATTGCACAACGACATGTATACCAAAAGTCGTTTCTTTGAAAGAAATGATAAATGCTTAAAGTACACTAGTCTGTTGCACCATGAAAAAAACATGGTAACTTTACATGGTGACTTCTACCTATCTGGCAATGTGGTGTAATACATTAAACATACAGTACTCACTTGACATTCCATCTCCATCGATGGCATTGGGACGATTTCGATGATGATTGAAATCAATGGCAGCAAGGCGGTTTCTACATAAGTATCCAATGTAGCTGATGAAAGACAAGATAGTACTTTTGCACAATACATAAAACTTGTCTTACTGTAATTTTAAAGTGACAAAATCATACAGTTAGTAGAAATGAGTTTGCTACCATACTTTCATCTGACTTGTCACTTGAACCCTATATGTTCAATAATAAAATTGGTTCATGACGTAATCAATTAATAGCAATGGCATGCTACCGGGTGCGATTTTTATCCCTAACAGGTTTGCAATTACGGAGTTTTCATCCAATCAGATGGCTCGTGACGTCAGCATCAATAACTAACATCGTTTTGAAATTCGAAGACGTACACTGAATAACACAATGACACTTAATTTAGTCTAGTTACGGGGTTTCCCTTCACAGGCCCTAACTTCACTTTTAATGCTTGTATCACATGCTGACCTTACTTATGATACATACGCTACATTCTGTTGGGTTCGTCTTTACGTTATCCAAGATTCGTGAGCCGTTCTATTGCAATCGGAGTTCGTTTCGTGGAATGGGTAGGCCTGCACTAAAATCACCTTCACGACGCGAGTTCACGAGTCTTGAATGAATATACGCAAAACAGTATAATGTACCGTATGATATTTTCCCGTCACTGCACTGTGTACACAGTTATAATACCTATAGGCCTACAGCGCATGTGTGATGTACCCTTTACGAAACTTTCACTGTGCGATGTTATCGATTAATGCCTTCAAAGGAAACTGCGATCAGAGTAGATCATACAATACTAGTGTGCTCAATATGTCAAAAACAATTTCAAACACATCAACATATATTTACGAAAAACTTCGGGTAATTTTGAACGGGTATATCCTCGTTGCAACGAATGAATGCAGACATTTGGTAATCTCGAAGTAAAGGTTTCTATCGTGATGACGTAACTTTCCGACCAATCATGAGCGACTATATACACACAATTGCAAACCTGTTTGGGAAAAATAAATTTGCCTGCCGGGTATTGTTAGGGAGACTGGTGGGGGGGGGGGGGTGTAAATGCTGTTTGACTACACTTTTAGGAATGGAAACATGAAAAGATGGTATACACAAATATCTTTTGGAACTTTCAGTCAAAATACATATAGTAGGGTATGTGTGTGAGTCCTAATTCATTTGACAGGTGTCTACTTTTGTTCTCATCTCTACCAGCTGTATTACATAGTCCACCTAGTTGTTTTCATACAAGAAAGAGGAGACAGTGCTGTTCACAGTTGTGCCTATTGATAAACATGTCTTCTTTGTTCTGATTGGGATCAAATTTATCTCAAACTCAAAGCTTGCATTTATCTCATATTGATAGACATTTTGATGTTGGCAATTACTATTTCTGAATTTCATGAACATTGTGAAGCAGGGAAGGGGTGGAACTTAACCCTTGAGAAATTTGTTATCAGTTACCATTAATTTAAAATATTTTTAATGACATTTAGATATGAATTACCCACACAACCAGGTTTGGCAGTCAACTACGTACTTACACTTCATGACAATGCTTGCAGGAATCTAGCCTTGCAATACCTCCTCCCTCCCCAACACCTGGAAAACCATATTTACGCCAGCGATAATGCGGGCAGCACTGGACCTTAGTCAACAGCTAGCAAATGCTGTATTCATATCGGCTTCCTTCTAATTTCAATTGATAAATTATTAATGGCAGCTTGATCGTTCTTTGCAGGGGGTGGGTGGGTGGGGGCCTTAGTTTCCTACCCAATTTATGGCAGCGTATTTATGGTAGGAAACTATTTTTTTCAGGGGAGGAAAGCAACGATTCTCTGGGAAGGAAATGCAATATTGCAAATTGGCTAGGCTATGTGAAAGAGTATATTTGGGTAGGCCTGGTGAAGCAACTTTAGTAAATGAAATTGATGATTTAGGAGAGGAAAATAACGATATTAGTGAAAGAAAGTAACAATTTTCAAGTGAGGAAAGCAATTGATGCAAATTGGCTAAGCTACTGTATGTGGGAAGAGGTCGTAAGCCTAGTAAATGAAGAAACTGTAGTAAATTGTTTACCGTTTAGGGAATACAGTAACGTTTTCATGGTAGGTAATTATCGTTTGCTTTGATTGATATGCATTACATACACTGGGAGTCAGATTTGAAAGGGATTGAACCTAAGATTTGTTATTCTGCTTAGCCTATAGCCTAAGCTAAATTCTATCACATACGACCTGGTCCAGTAGCATACGAATGATATAATAACAATACGCTCTTACTAAATTCCAATGGTCATAGGCAAGTAACAGTTAGGCCTAGGGCCTAGGCCTACTGTAAGCTAAACATAATTGAGCCAAGGCTACACTTTTGTCTATATTTAAAAGACATTTTCGGTCATCTGCGTTTGGTGATGGATCTGATGATTTCTCCGCAGAAGTAGTTGCCTTCGCCATGTTGCTTTGATCGAGGGAAAACCACTTTTCGGCGAACACACATCGTGACAGTGCTTAGCATGGACATCGAGAAGGTGCCTTGCTAACTGGTTGTATTACTAGCCGCCTAAGTGTTTCAGTATCTTCTTCCAATTCTCATGTACCTCACCGAAAGCTATCTGCCTTCTCCGTAATCGTGCTTTTCTCTACCTTGTAGAGCTTGGGTTTGGAGCAGATGCCATGATAAGTCAACCAAGTTGTGTAGAATGTGATTTGCAAAGATTACTGCGTAGCCAGGGCCAACAACAAAAACGGTAACTGTTTACATTGCATCTACGCGAGACTGCACACGGAGGATAGTCAACATTCAAAATGTAACGCAAACTGTTGGAATCATTGACTGTATAAGTCAATTGGTATCAGTTCGCCCATAATAAGAGCCATATGTTTTCTGATGAGCATCTGCATTTTCTACAGTTTTGTTCAGTGAAACTGTGATTTTCGAAATAACAACACGCGCGGTAGGCTATTATAAATGCAATACAGTACTTTAGTTCTGTTATGCGTTGTGAAAATATCACTGTTGTATGTATACACTGTACGTATTGGCAGGGATCGATTGTGGTGTCTAACAGTGCTGCTACACCTCATTCGAAACTAGGTCAGATTACCGGCATCAGACGTTTCTCTGTGCGCGAGTCTTCACTCCCTTCAGCACATACACACTTCCCGACTATCCACGTTAACGAAAGTTGCGTTGAGTCGTGTCACATTCAGTCTGGTAATGTGCTCCTGGCTTGAGCGATATTGGAGTTCAAGTGTACCTTGCTGATAAGAGCGGGAGTTAGTGGAAAAATAATGAAAAAGAAGTGAAAATAGTTTGATGTGTCCATCAAACAATGAATTAAGATAATCATCAATGTACGGGAGGAAAATTCTTACGTTTCAGAATTGTGTTAATTACTTTCAAAATCTTAAATATGAATCCTGCAACAGGAGCTTAGGGATCGCACGAATTAATTGTGGACTTTAATAGTTTAGTCAAGCATTTCTTTGTTAAATACAATGTGAAGGGTTGCCCTCGCTCAATACAAAATTGCGAACAGCATGCGTTGTACTTTATTCCGGCTGACAGATGAAGCTGATAAAATGACATGAAATAAAATCAAAACGTAGATAACTATCAATATTATTATTTGAAGGTTTTGACAAATTTGAAGAAAGTGGAAGAAATGAACAAGAAACTGGACGACGAAGTGACGCAATTAAAAGAAAGATTGCTAGCAGAGGGAAAAAGAGCTACAGAAGTGATAACATCTACCATAAAGGTGAGTGTAAGAAGAAAGACAAATACATGGGGTTGATGATGAGAGCATGGGGAGGAATTTCAGACATTTCATGCTCGTATAGACGGCCATGATGAAAACCGAAGGGTTCCCTTTTTGTCATGATGTTTTAAGAAGACCTAAAATATCAGAGGCTGTGAGTGAACATTTACCCTGTATTAACTGGAAAATATTTGTGCCTCAACAAGAATTAATTAAATTTATCAATAGGAATCGTATGTTATTGTTCCGTAGCGTATTTAATCATTCTGTTACTGTCATTAAATATCTCATATTCTTTGCTATTATTACTCATTTTCGCAGTTAAACGAAGAGATGAAAGGACTAGAGAGTACGAGAACGGAACTTGTAAGTCAACAGCAGAAATTGAAAGATGATTTCATTCAAGGAAGAAAAGATAACAAAACTCGCGAAGAAAGATCACGTGTTCAGGTACGGAAAGATTCAGAATCGAAATACATTCGGTTCAGTTTAGCTCCGTTCGTTTTTACTTAATATATAACAACGAGTAAGGAACAAGTATCAATATTTCCAGAAATGAGATGAAATTACAAAACCTTCATTTTAAGTCAACTGTCCGAAATGATCTGATCAGCCAATAATACCAAAAAGCAAATAACTATGAACATTTGTATTTGAAGATTGTGACAAAGTTGAAGGAAGTCGTAGAAGCGCACACGAAACTGGAGGACGGATTGACGCAGTTAAAAGAAAGGATGCCAGCAGAGGAAAATACAACTAAGGACGTGCAAACGTCTTCCGTAAATGTGAGTGTGAGAATAAAGACAAATACATGTGATTTATGATGAGAGCACGGGACGGATTTCAGACAATACATGCTCGTATTTCCACTAAACTGAAATCTTCGCAAGTTTTCATGATGATTTAAGATATATCTAAATTGTCATATGTTAGCAAGCGTTCACGATATGTTGTGTGTCATGACAGTGTAATTGCACTGTGTATTACTGAAATATATTAAAATTGAGACGGATGAACCGTATCTTTGAAAGAAGAGTAAAAACAGAAGAGTAAAATAGACATAAAATGATTTCCAAAACTCGGAATGAAAGAAAGAAGCTCTAGAATGTATCTATAATGTGTTTAAATCCACTAATTGCTTTTACTGGCAGTTCCCTTTACAGTTAGAGCAAGGATAAATGAATGAAACGAGAAATAAACCATTGCTTTGAAGATATTTATTAAGGAAGTATATCATGCATCAAAATCTTTAATTTGTTAAGTGGTATGACTTGTAAAATCAAAGCGGGAAACTACAGGGACCGGAGGAGCAATTGTATCAAAATTGCTCAGAAGGCCATAGATAAACTTCATGTCAGCAAAGGCATTAAACAGAAAGCGCTTAAGGTAAACCTAGAAACTGAGACAAAACAACTGAGTTTGAATTATTCAGACGATGCAAGACTAGATCACGACCAGAAAACAATATCGGTCAAAAAGGTAAAACATCTATATTGTCACAGACGGGATTGGTTTACCTGGATACTTTAAAGTTATCAAGTGTTTAATGCTTTCACACCTTTGCAAGAAGATACGCATATTCAGTTCTCGTAAGTAAAGTGACAGGTTGTCTAGGAAGGTAAGGCTGAAAGATCTATTATTGGAAGGAAAGAAACAAGGAGAGCGGCATGTATTTTGGAACAAGTTTAAAATAAATTGGAACGCTAATCTCCTTGTTTAAAGTTTGGTAGTAACAGTGCAAGACATTTTAATTCTTCACTTTTGAAAACAAAACTTTGATAACAAACATATAACTGTAACTCATGCAATTGACTTGGCAGGTATATGCTACTCAGAAGGAGCTGGAACACAAGAACATTAAAATAGAGAGACAAAGCGAACATCTTAATGAACTTCTATCAACAAGCAAGAGAGAAGCAAGTCCACAGGTAGATTATTGTTAATGGTTGATCCAACCCAATCGTACATATACTCAGTTGTAAAATGCTGAAGTATGCATATTAGGTAAACATGTTTCATTTATATTAAGATAATGGCAATGTAACGTAAGATGCAAATATAAGCAACGAAATGACCAACGATAAATTCATTATTTTAAACATTGGTAGGATTTAATAGTATTGATACAGAAACCTTGCAAACAATGAGTAGACTCTTTAAGAACAATGGTATAAAGTAATGAAGGAAATTTAGCTTAAACGGAAATTTATATGAGTGTACAGAGGAATGAAGTTACAGACCGTCTCCTGTCACATAAAAATTGGCAGTTGCTGCTCCATTTACATTAGAGGGGCTGAATATTTTTGAGAATAAGCAGAACACCATGACATTTATTTTCATCCCAGTTTTAAACGTAACTCTCATGTGCAGTTAAAAAAACGCGCACAGGTAGTGAGCAATTTATCTTAAATTTCTTTCAACATTTATTAAACTTACTTTTCAGGGGATGCTTCCACGTTTCCTGTCTGATGCACAACAAGATAGTAAGTCTTTCTGGTAGAGGAAGTTAAACTATTCAAAGTGTTTCAAGTTATAATTAAGATTTTTGAGTATATCGTCATAACAATGGAAGTATGCTCGAAATGGCATCCACAATATTATTTGAACAATGACAATAAATAATTTCAATTTAAATATCCAGATATGCAGATGAAAAGTTTGAATATTCAATGAGCAAGAAATTAAAAGGATATTAAAAAATATCAATTTGTAATGTAAACAATTATATCACTATCATAACATTATAGCAAAAAATAGTTTAGTTTCATTAATATGCAGTTTTAGTTTGAAAATGATCGTTAAGTTTGAAGACTGTCATCGGTTGATAACATAATGAGGTTCTTTTGATGTTTGCTTGTTTTATTTCATATCAACGGTTTTGTAAATTTACTGAACTTTTTTAATTGCGTCTTAATTCCTTTCAATATAGAACCCAAATGTCAATGGGATACCGCAAGTTATGGTAAAGATGAGTTAGAGTCTGTTATTGCAGAATCAGTGGACACAGGGGTAAGAATTCTTCCGCTCATTATGTTGTTAAAAGGTGTTCTCTTAAACTTTCTGAAAAAAATATCTTCAGTATTTATAATAATTCAACAACCAATAAATGCCTGAGTGTTGTGTTGTTTATAATTTGGAAACGATGAAGTGCACTCGCACCTTCTTAAAGCTTAGTTCTGCTAAGCCTTGGTGATCCAGGGGATGCGAACAATTGAAACAAATTTTACGTGAACAAGAAGCTCTACAACCAAAAGCTTCTTGTTATAATTTTGTAGAACGAGTTTGTTTGATAAAAAAAAGGTAAAATATATTCAATTTCCCACATGCAATGCTTACACAATTGAGAAGAGATGAACAAAGTTATGTGCATGATTTCACAACCCCTGATAAGCAAATTGTTCTTCTCTCAACATGACAAAATTACATACAATATATAAAAAAACGTTAAGAAACTTTCTTTCTCACCGACGAAATTGCTATCACTCTGTTCTTTTCCTCTCCAAGAATATCTCCTATGTGTCTGGTACCTTTAGCCTACCTCGATCCCCGCCGCGGGTAGACTTGTCGAGAATTGAGTTTTATATTGTTGGAAAATACTCATAAATAATCACGCTATTTGCAATATAATTAAAAATACGAAACTAAGTTTCAGAATTAGTTAAATTTTCTATTTCAGACACTGGTTAATACCCAATATATTACATTATTTTCATAAAGTACTCTCATACGGGCCTCGTTGACGTGAATTGTGTGAAACTTTTGGTTTTAGATCAAATTTTCAACCAGTTTCCTTCGTATTTTATAAACTTTAGTAATATCCTTCACCACCTAACATGTACACGAATTCAAAAAGGACAGCCGCAACATTCACTTTGACATTGTTCTCGGAACAGACGAAACAGTCAAGTGTCTGTTCAAATTTCGTAATGTCTTTTCAAGCAGGTGTTTCCTTGAACATTTTTGTAGTATTTAATAACTCCCAAAGAAGGACACGGCATCATTGGAATATTAATGAAGTTTATTCGTGCTAAATAAGTACAACATTAATTATTAACGCTTGAAACACACGTCACTTCGGTCACTCCCGGTTTATCTCAAGAGTATTGTTAGCACTAAATTGTGCAGCGATCGAGCCGCGTTGCTCTGTCTTAGAAGGAGACGGTTAGATTGGTGCAAAATTCCCGAACTGAGGCTTCGCTGATTACCCAGTGACTTAACAGATTCGTGTAATGTCTGTATTGTAACAAGCACGCTTTGTAGTGTTATCTGAATTCTTAACCAAACCGATAATATAAACGTACGTGCAAAAGCATCTTGTTTCACGTTGAGTGTCTTACGTAATTATTTTGTCCGTCAATATAAACATAACTGCCTTAAATCTTATCAACAGTTCCTGTTTTATTTTCAGATATGCAGTTCCAGCAGCACTAGTACACGCCATTTCGAGAATCCGTTTGTGGGAAATGGAGGTTCGTATCAAATAACACACCAATGAAAGAAGTGTTTATAGACTGTAATTATTTTAATAGGCTAGGTGTTGGATCATAACTTGTATTCGCACCTGAAAGGCATGCCATGTAAATGAGAGACGTTCAACGAGTAAATAATTTTTATAGCTGAGATTCGTAAAGTGCAAATGTTGCAAATATCCATTTCGCAAAACCTCTGTGAATTATTTTATAACACGTACCTTTGTATTAAACAGTTGCTTTTAATATTGTTTTATATATTATATCAGTTAAAATTATTGAAGTATTTATTTCGGTTTATTTATCATGATGATATTGATCCGTGATTCTGAAATTACAACCAAGGTTCATTGTTGATAAAGGTAGTTTAGGCAGACAGATGCGAATTGCGAATATCTCTTAAGATTGAAGGAAAAATATTCAGTGTAGGAAAGTACTATTTGTTTCCCTTGAACTTGTACTTTGATAAACAGCTGTCGGAGGATGTGACCTAAAATATAACCAACTGAGAATGTATTGTACATTCACAACGGCAACTTGTGCAGCAGCATCTTTGTGTCCACTCAAGTCCATCATTGCTGGTGTTAGGATCCGAACGAAAATATCTTGTGCTTATATGAAGTGGATGGGAGGGGGATGGGGTCGTCTCCTAAACCGGATGGAATTAACATTGCTTCGTATAGAGCACAGTCTGTCGTTTATTGAGTTTAACTGTAACGGAGAAATCTAATCCTCCCAAAATTCGCAATGACAAATTACAGTAAAAAAAGGTTACAACTTCAATGCAGTCTAACTTTCTGGAGTATACCCAGATTCTGCAAAACTCTTACAAAAAAAGAAGGTAAGGGGTATTTCTGCTAACGAGAAATTGCATTACTATCTTTATATTACTTTTGTTTGTATATTATAGAACAACTAAATCCTGATCTGAAAGTTGCTGTTACTGTGACGTTGAAAGGAGCTCACATGCATATTCCTGACACCGGGGTTGAGCTTGACGTTCCAACAGGAGCAGTTCGACACAAACAACTGATTGAATTGACTATCGTTCCGTTCGACAAACAGTATGCTCCAATCGGGAACTTCTCAAGCAATTCATCTGTAGTAGTAGAGTTATTGCCAAACAAAGCAAGATTTTCTTTGCCAGTGCACTTAAAATTACCGCATTGCTTGCAGCTGAAGAAGAATTACAAAGAAATTAAAAATCCTGTGAAGGTGTTTGTTAGTCACCATGAAGCAGGTAGGCACTAATCGTAAAAGCTTCTTGGTTCCAAATGAAAACAATCTAGTGCTAAATGATTTATCAATTATATTCCATGAAACAAAATTTATGTGGCAAGAATCTAATTTTTGTAAGAAAAGCAACTGGTTTCCTTTCCTAGAATAGCATTCACTCTTATTGCGTTGTGTCATTGGATGTTCTATCGATCTAAATATATATTTTCTGTAATGAGTCACGTAACTATATCGGTATACACGACATAACCTATGAGAGAAGCAAGTTTTCACAGGGAGTAGGAACATTATTAGCTGTAATGGACTGACATGCCATCATCTGACCAAATTGGAAATCCGTTACTTTTCCAATGACAAATTATGTACTTAATTTCGACAGTTTGTTCACCGACAAGGAATCCTAGAGCAATTTATTTCTGAAGTATCACAATTGGCAACCCTATAATTTTACGTAGGATAAGCATTTTGAGTTGCTGTGATATAAACCGGATCTATAACGTGTTTGGAATTATCTTCAATGTACAGGCCCGCCAGTCTGGAAGGAAGACTCAAGTGCAAAATGTGCACTGGAAGAAGACCACTGTGTTATTCGTTTGAAGCAATTTTGTTGGGTGAAGTATGAAATAAACGACAAAATTGTTGTTGCCAAAAGAATAAAAGTCTTCACTGCTGGTAAAATGCTATATGCAAACGATAGTATAGCAGAAATAGAGGTCGGATGCTACATGGATCTACCAGGCAGAGCAGAGGTACACGTTTTCTACATGACGGTGATACCCAATCAATTGATCGATTTTTAAATACATGTTTGATGCATTAATATATTTTAAACGGATTATCCCATGACCAAATTGTCTCTCACATCGTTCATTTAGTCATTTGTGTATTGCCATGGTAGTTATGTTTCTGCAATATCTGGACTATGTTAGCGTGTTCATCATTCACGAAGATTACGATGATTATATAAGAAAATTTATTTTCGAAATATTCTGTAAAATTTTCGGTATTTTGATGGTAAAGAGGTAGGAATTCTGCAGCAATATCTGCCCGATGTTTGATTGCTCCATCGTCACTATTGTTCTCTTTACAGAATATGATTGCTGCTCTTGGTATGGATATTTGCCAAAGCAAACCGTTCATATTTGTTAAAGATAGAGAACTCTCTCTGCAGCTCATACTAAGTAAGATTGTACCAAAGGAATGGACTTACATAACCCCAGAGGAAAATCTAAAGGTATAATTCATTAAAATATTGAACGAAGGTTAGAAAATGAACACGACTAACTTGATTAGAATAGCAATCTGAATCTTTAAAAGTGACTCGGAACATGATTATGAAGCATTAATATATAAAGTGAACATAAAAATACAATAAATGATATATGATTTATCCTTGTTACATTCTGGAGCTGCGACACGGTAAAACATATATTGCAGATTATTATCAAAGAAAGTAATGTCTGAAAAAGCAAATTTTAACGTCAGTGTTATCCCTTGCATCAACGTGAAGTGGAATTTTGACCACGAGTCGTCATATAGTTATATAGTAATGCATGAACTTTTATTTAACTGATTACTCAAAGATCTTTCCCTTGTTACTTCTTGCAGACAATTTCGTACAAGAGCGTTGCCGATGACAAAGATACGTCATGCCCTTTTGCATTAGAGAAATCATCATAATCTGAAAGGAAACCATATTGTATTTTTAAAATTGTACAAGGAAACGAATCCGTGGAACTGAGCATGCGGTTTTAATTTGAATATTAATGTAATCGACGCATCATTAACTTTGAGAAAGTTAAGGCTAAAATTTAAGGGTCACACTTAGACTCCATGTATAGCACATGCTCTCGGTTTTTGCAATTTCAATAACCTGATGTGTACAAGCGTCAATACAACATGAATACCCTACGCCAGCGTATATAACTTCGTGTGCTACAAACCTGTGAACTTTGAGGTTGGAAATTCGTGTTTTAAACATTTCTCTAGTCACCGATTGTTACCAGTATGACAGGAAGCCCTTATTGTAGAGAAGGATGACTGCACAACAACACGAACAAGCGAAATTAGAACTTGATAAATAGAAATTTGAAATTTTGAAATACTTTTTTGTGGAAGTTATAAGCAACAGGCCTACTCTCATGAACTAAAATCGTTGCATATCCATCACAATTACACATTGCTGGCGGAATCGGCTATGGGTTGCTGCATACAAAGCCTAACAACTATGTTCGGAAAGGTATTAGGATAAACTGTAATTGAAATCTGTCTCAATATTCAATCGTCTGAGATGAAGGATTATAGCATAAACTTTAGAAGTCGATCTGATGTTGCTTAATGCCATTGCCATTTGATTTATTTGTAGCTTGTAAATGTGGCTATTGTTCTGTGGTGGAGTGGTTTGGTAGGACGTTGGCTAGTAAACTATGCGGTACTAGAAAAAATCCAACTACATAACAGTTACTATTGTTCAAGTATGGTATTAAACCCGTGTAAAGCTCTTTTCAATTTAATTGTCAAATAGCATTATGCAAATTATAAATTATATTGTAGCATTGATATGTACATGTAAATATATCTTATTTTCAGTACATCCACGAGAATCTTCCATTTTTAGCGCATCCGATAATATTACTGAAGGTCGAGACGTAATAGCAAGATCATTACCACAATACAAATCCAGATGGATAGCCTACTACAACAGGTTATGCTATTTAGGAAGCTGCTGATATCGAGTTAGTTCTTGTGTGATTGTTCTGATTGAAGCCATGCTCATTTTAGTGGGAATCCTTCTCACGTGTTCCCATTTTGTTTCGGCTTTGAGAAAGAGCAACAAAAGGATTCCGAAAACACTGTTGCCGTGCTAAACGAAGAAATATCAAACCCTTGAATGATTTTATTCCAAAACATTATACGCCCTCTGAAGAAGGTGGGTGGGATGAAGGCTGATGAGCAAGGGTTGCACCACATTTTATACTACAAAGACAAACTTAATGTCGGTTATTTGCAAGTTGACGGGTTGATGAAGGGATAACCGAATACCTACTTATATTGTGCACTTTGCAAAGAGGGCAATTATGTAGGTGAAACAGGCTCCCGGTTCCGCTTACGATTTAATAATCACAAAATATCTATTCGTGATAATTTTGCAGCATTCCCCGTTTCCGAAGATTTTGATCATCATAGTCATTCTCTCAAAAACTTAAAATGCATTTGAATTGCCTCGAATTTTAAATCCGCTACTAAACGTAAACGTCAAGAAATTGATTGGATCTTTCGTATTAAGTCTCACATCACCGGCCTCAACAAAGACTTGGAACCCCTTAACAACTATCAGTTCTACAAACAAGTATGCATATCCTTGTATGCTTATCAATGGCTCCCTCCTGGATCATAACCAGTACGTCAAGAAAACAGATTTGCCTAGATGAGTGATCCATAGTGAACTTAAAGGAGTCATGACAAATATTAACATGTTCACAGAAACTCTATAGAGTAACCCACACCATGCTCCCATATCATAACAATATCGTCAATATAACGTACATAGAAGAGGGGTCTTTGGGGAAAGGCAGCAAGAAAATCCTGTTCTAAGAAATGCATGAATATGTTATAGCGTAAGATGGCACCACTCTCGTACCCATAGCAGTACCTTTAATTTGGAAGTAAGTTTGGTTACTAAACGTGTATGATTGTGTCTCAAGATAAATCTGATCAGTTTTGCAATGTCTGTGTGTGAGGCATTGTTATAGGCCTGTGAGATTTTATCACAACACGTGATTCCTTCATGTGGTATATTAATGTACAATGCCAATTACATCCATAGTGAAGAGAAGGGCGCCATCGGGAAATGAGGGGATACTACTTAATATATTACAGAAATGAGTACTGTCTTCAATGTAGCTCGATAAGGTGGGGAGGAGAGGTTGCAGGGTACCAATACTAGACACGATGGGTAACCTGGTGCCAAAATATTACTTGTTACGTACAAAGTCAAATACCTCTTCTTCGGTAACTACCTTATCCGTGTTTGGTTGCAATTTGGTGGTTAGTCCTCTTAATTTGTGTACCTTGGGGAGCGTGTTAAAAGTCGCAGGTCTGGGTGAAGATGGTATGAGTCTTACGACCTCTGCTCTGATCGCCGGGGCAAAGGTGTTCACAAGCGAAACGAGTTCTCCGCGACAGTCCAACGTGTGGTCAGAATCTAATAATGTGTAAAATTGGTTGTCGGAAAGTTGTTGTTCCGCTTCCGCTGTGTACTTCATTGTATCCATGATGACGATGGAACCCCCTTGTTAGCAGGTTTGATGATTGCGCTTGAGTTATATGATGGCATTGCGATCTGTTTTTTAGAGGTTGTTGTTCCGTTGGTCTTGACGGAGGGAGGCTAGGGATGTGCGTAGGTAGGAATCGACGGAGTTTACGAAGTCTATCTGAAACAGCGCAATTATTATTGATATAGCACAAAGCGATATGTAAAGGTGCATTTCGTGGTAATTTGTTTCATACTTGAACAGTAATGGAAAGATAAATAGTCTGACCCCGTATTCTGTTACTTAAGTCAATCTACATCACACCAGGAGTGATGAACTTAGACATGTCCTTCAAGGTTGTGAGAACCAACACTTTGTGTATTGAATTTTTATGGTTAGATTGAGCGATATCGAAATATGTGTGAATAAACATTCCGCGGTTGAAGTGACTACTTATTTACAACGTAACGCAAAGATGCAGCGTAAATAGTTACATCACTGTTAAAAGGTTTTCATGTATTTCAACAGCCATCGGTAGTTTTTACATATACATAAGTGAGCGAAAGAGAGACGCAAGTTTGCTTGGTATACGTATTAAATGTAATTCCACATACAGAAACGCTTCTAAAGAAAGACAACGACAAATAAACCCCTTATGTATTGTCTTATACCTTTAATAGCCTCTAAAGCTCAATAGCACGCCTTAGAAAGTAAATCTACTTGTCCCTTAGACAAACTCTCTTTGAGCTAACATTGATGTTCATAGCACCACTATACTCGGTACTCTGTCACACCTAAATTCAACTTGAAATAAGTGTTCCTCTGAAGCGTCGTAAACTGGTGGTTAAGTAATAATTCTCTCTTTGTGAAATAACTAAAAGCTCTGGTAGCCCCCTATCTATGAGGCTGAAATTGTTACCCATATTTATGAAAGTTTGCAAATCCAATTCTTTGGCTGAAATACATAAAATTACTTAATGTAGAAAAGTAGTCAATTATACTTACATTATGACATCTGGTGTGACTTCGCGAAATGAGGAACCCGAAGGATTACTCGGGCTTGGGTGTGTTTTCACAAGTTGACGCAGAGTGTAGTAGTATGTCTTGATGTGCGTTTTAGAAGACGGCATGGTCGTAATGATCAATAAATGATGAGAGTGGCCTGCATGTGATCACAATTCAGCGTTTTAGGATTTTTTCAAGCAGACCCACGGGACTAGGTGACGCTAAGGCATAGACACACGGTCGAGGCAGAGTATTGTTTATGATTATAAACCAAGAACTGTGCATTTATATCCTGCGGAACCAACAAAGAACATTAATATAAAAAGGGAACATTGAAGCCCCTAATCACGCAGTACCTTTAAGTTTTATCAAAGGCTATAATGGAAACAAAAGCGTATGAGAGGATAAAAACATACAGCGAATTATCATTTAATAACCATTTGATTTAAACAGCCTAAAAATGAAAAGTTTATTTCTTAATGCACAATACAATACATTACATTAAGGTGAGCTTTATAAATAATTAATTCACTATGACGCTTTCTTACCGGTAAAATAGGGACGACACATCGGCTTTTACTATGATCAGAATACGTGCATGTTTTATAAATTTGCAACTGTAACATTTGTGAAAACCTAAGTATCTAAAAAAATGCTTCGTTGGGGAGCTGCATTCATGAGGGATAAAATATAATTCTGCTCACTACATTAGCGCCCGGATTTGTACGAGTGTTTAGTCTCAGCTAATACCTCCGAGGCTCGTTCGTACAGTGATCAATTTGCATGTCAATATTAGACTAGCACAATGTGCTCTCTTAGCACTCAAATACCATGTCTT